>BGPR01004611.1:50999-108557 GCA_013235015.1 Araneus ventricosus | reverse complement strand
TAATATTAAAGCATCTTAGATTTTTACAGCTTTCAAAATAAATCAATGTACTCTTGATTTCAATTTTCTATCGATCTCCAGGAGTGGCGTTAGAGTCCGCCAAATGGAGGACACTGTCCCCGCCTTCCCGACAGGTGTGCCTCTATACAAGTTAGAGGCGTAATGATGACCTTCTCAAATTTCGCCAGATCTTTATTAATCTATTAGTTGAATATCGAAATCTTGAAAGAACTGACCGATCTAACAATAAATATCAATGGTGAAGTATAATTGATTGGTGGAGATTTCAATGCACAGTCAACAATGCGATTGTAGAGACGAAGACTCAAGAGGAAAGCAACTTCAGGAGTTTATTCCAGAAAAACACATCTTCCTTCTCAACAGCAGTGATTCCCCTCCGACTTCTGAACAGAATAGACAAGGCTGCCCCGACTTAACGATGGTCTCCAGCCACTCCTTAGCAGCAATCGGTGAATGAGATGTATTTGAGGCAGAAACCTGTAGTGATCACAAATTTGTAAAAATATGTATCAACTCCAACATTTCTTCTTCGCTTCAATCTTCAAACACAAGACAACTGCTCTTGCGGAGAAAAAGTAGATCCAATCCACTATGCCAAAAAATGTCGGTTTACCCTCTCCTGGCATTTCCAAACTCCTATTGTGTCGCTTAAATTCCAGTAGTTAAAAAACATTCTCACGAATAACTTATTAAGAATCCGACATCGACTCCTAATGCGCTTCGTTTGAGATGAAAACAATCTCATTGTAGAAGATAATAATTGAGCATGCATCCACCCAGACTGACACACACTTCCTGATAATTATGACTCTTCTTTTTTTTCTCTCGATGTATTTATATTTTTTTCCATTTTGTTTTATTTTCTATGTTGTTCTGTCCAGTGTATGTTCCTTTTGTCATTGTTTTATTTTGTACTTGTTATTTGTGTTTGTACTTTCTGAAAAAAAATAAAATAACCTCCATCCACCCAAAACCGGAAAGGAGCCAAATGGCTCTAAACACGGAGATGAGGGTGGTGTAATATAATGTAATGTAATATTAGTTGAATAGCCCGTTGTGTGGGTGGGGTACAAGAATTTGTCCCGAAGGAATTGCATACCATCCCCCAACGGGGGTTTCAGGCCCCACCATCGCCACTCCAGTCGACCTCAGTCAACGAGTTATTCATATTTAAACTTAGGGAGCCCTTCGTGGAATACCCTGCACAAATGAATTTAAAAGATCACAAACAAAATTTAGTTTATCTAATTATTCCATTTTTGACTTATCATGTGAACCGAGAATGCTCTCAGGATACTATTTGCGAGGTCGTGTGTAGAACCGCTCTGATTTGGGGGGAAATTCATGTATCTGTAAGCCGTACTTAAATTTTCTTTTGGTTTTTGTATTGAGTTTTTGTTATACATGCAATTCGGAGTGTAGTGCACTTTAAATTTTTCAGTTGATGCTGGTTGGAAAGAAATTGAAATTTGAAGAATCTGATATCTGCGTCCCGGTTTGGATGGCACAATTTTAGTAACAAACATACAATACAAAGAATATAGATGATCGCATGCACTCCTTACAAAATCGAGAACAATATAAAAGGAAATAAGGAGTGTGAAACATTACAAGACAATATAAAAAGAATTGATAAAAAATCATAATACTTTTATTACACAGAAGTCGTTCATAAAGTTACACTCTAGTACCCAACTCCTATCTTTTTTGAAAGTTGCATGAGTCAGAAAAGGCATAATACTGATTTATGAGTGAAGGTTCCAAAATTCCAAAGGAAAATTACTGTTGTGGAGATCAGTTTTGCTTGAAAATAAATAAATGTGTTTAATTTATAGACTTTGTATACAGTTTCATCTCACTGGACATGTTTCATATTTTAAAAGACAGAATATTGTAAACGATTTTATGCTCATTTCCTGCAGTGCTGGAATTCTGCATTTCTCTTCGCGTCAATTGCTAATGAAAATACATTGGATATTTTCTGAAATTAATTAACAGATAATCGATTAACGTAATTAATTTGGTGCTTATTTTCTCTCTGTATGTATGTTGTTTTGTTTTCTTCTCTATGCACTACCAAACCGTTTGACTTACCGGAAACAAATTCGGCGCAGTGATGGATTAGCACAAGTGGAAGCTAAAGCCGGAAAAATTATTGTAATTCGAATTTTATTTCTTAATATTAAGTCGTAAATACGATATGGTATTTTTTGTCTATATTCGCGAATTTTCTGCATATGCGGTCATTGGATTCACGTCGCGCGAGAGATGGAACATGATACTTCCTTGTTTTTATTTATTAAACAACGGAAAAATTGATCCTGCATTTCTCTTTTTTCTCCCGCCTTTTGAGGTTTTATTTTGCAATGTATATTCTTATCAACATTTTGTTAGTTCTAAGGATTTTTAAGATTTTATTTTTCATCAGCAAAGCCGGATAAATTCTGTATATTATATTTGTACATTGTAAAGTTATATTAGTTACTGTACTCTATATTACATAAAGAAATGTTATTTTTCCAAACTTCTGGCGTTTTCATTCAAATCATACTGTAAAAAGGTAATTTAAAGACTAGATTTTAAATATTAATTGAACGAGAAGGGAATCAAAATAAGGAAAACGTATTTAGGAACATATAAGTGAAAATATTTGTAGAGATAAAAAACATATGCGGGGAGAGGGCACTTAAATGAATTTTCTTCTCTAGCAACGCTTGCTTTTCACCTATTATTTTTAAAAATGGTTACATCTAAAAGTAGATATGCCTATTCGTATTTTCTATGATTGTGGTATTTAATATTCGGTTATACGTTATATTATCAAAACATATGGGGAATCTCATAAATTACTCGGATATAATATTTCCACATAAATTGGCCTATTAACTGTTTTATAAGAAGATTACCGTACAAAAGCATAATACAAATAAAAAAGCTATATTCAAACTGATTT
This sequence comes from Araneus ventricosus, assembly GCA_013235015.1. Lineage (NCBI taxonomy): Eukaryota > Metazoa > Arthropoda > Arachnida > Araneae > Araneidae > Araneus > Araneus ventricosus. The sequence goes on along the minus strand of BGPR01004611.1, from coordinate 105,583 downwards.
TTAAAAAATCCAATCTTTAAGAATACCTCAAACGATAAGCAGCTGGATGCACTCGCTTGTGACTGAATAAAGTTTAAGGCTAGTTGAGGCAAACAGAAGCAAATTTAGAGTTAGGTTTCAACTGACCATTTGCATCAAAGATTTCGTTATAAGGGCATTCAGGGAACCGACCAGGAAATTATGAAAATGAAGATTAATTTTGGCTCATCCCCGCTTCACAGAAATCTGATAATAGATTGCAACTTTCATCATTCCTTTTGTGTTATGTGCACAATATTTACATTCATTTTCCTGTTCACTAATTTTAAGATTCAAAACTTTATCGGCATTTTGACCATCCCTGTTTAACTTTAAACGCCATCTGTTGCCTCCAGATGGCCTTTGCGCCCACATGTTCCTATGCGATTCTGGATGCTTATCGTATTCAAAGTGTTCGATGATTTCCCTTTTCATTCTTTAATATCTGATAGAACATTTGTGAAATCTTCAAATTCGTTATCATGAATTAGTAATGATTAGTGAATGAAAATTATAATCGATGTAAAGTGCAAATAAGTCTGAAAATTGTTGAGAAATTTAAGATTCATATATATGAGATTAATATTTAAATAATGATAACTTAAATAAACTAAAGCTTAAGTGTTGCTCTAACTCTCCGTTTAGGAAACTATGCAAATATGATAATATTCGCTAATTTCCTGGAATTGCTTTTCCTGTTCTGGCAACTGTCATGATACAACATCACGTTTCAGAATAAATAACACTTTAATCCAATATGTGAACCTTCATCAATTGAAAAGAACCCAATTCTTCTAGAGTTAATGCCGGTATAAGGCTGCTTTAAATAACCAAAAATTTTCTCACGAAATAATATGAAAAAGTTACTTGAACAGATTTGCATTGTAGAATCATTCACATTTATATTCACTTTCTAAGTATTCTTTATATATTATAGACTGTAAATAAAACCAAAAATTTTAATACACCGAGTCGCGCATCTTAAAATGTTACCATTCTTTTAATAAAAATGTATTTATATATATAAATTTATTTTTTCGTTTTATTTCCAAATTGTCGTGTATTTGGAGCAAGATTTCTTTTATTTAAAGCTTGGATTCCTATATCGAGGCTGGTAAACAAATATAATAATTTATATTGTTATTATGAATTTGCAATTCAATATGCAATTTTTACCAATGCAATATTATTGCATATTTTTTTAATATATGCAATTTTTTTCTGAACACAATTTTTTTAGTGTTCATGGCAATATAAAAAGAACCAAAGTTTGTCTCTCAGGTTTGTTGAACCATACAAGACAGTGAGCATATAAACTCAACCTACAGAATCCTGTGAATTCTGAAACCGAAATCGTAAATATTACCACTTGCGATGATATTTTGTCGTTGTGTAATATATATAATATTTTCAAGCAACTCACCAAACGTAATTAAGTTGCTTTTCAATATTGGATGAACAGTGAATTGTGAAATGGTATTACTATTTCAAATCTCCTCTTACCTTATAAAAAGACACTCGTTAGCAAGAAAAAAAATAAGACAATTGTGTGTGTGTTTCTGTCGTCAACAAGTACAGCATTCACTTCCAAAATGTTTAAGTAGACCGGTAATTAATCATAAGAATGAATCCGACATTGTTTCTCCAAAAGGAAACTTTTGTTAAGTTTTGACGCTTTACGAGTTTAGGACAGATTCTAGGTTCCTGGCCCCTAACCAGTGTTGGACTCCTAACCTACTAAAATGTGATCTTAAAAAATTAAATAGTTGTTGCTGAAAATTGTTTTCTATGTTGAGGCATTCTTATTTAAACAGAAAAATTTTGTTTAAGCCTAAAACACTGAAATCTGGAATCACTAATACAATTATTTTGGAAAGAAGCAAAAGATCTGCTGAGATATTCCAATTCACACTCAGAATAAAACATTAAAGACACATTTTGATGAGAATATGCAGATTTTGGTATTAATGATTGATTCAAAAAGTTTTTTTTAACTAATATATCTAGATCTAGTCAGGACGACCTAGAACATAAGAAAATTCAAATAGAGCATAAAGAGAATGATTTTAAGACAAATAAATCTATAATAAATAATTAAATTCTTTTTTCGCTGTACATGATACTGATCGCCTTCCTCAGGAATTTTCAAAATTAGCAATGCAGAAGTGTCATTTAACTTACAAAACTACTTTAGTAGTTAAAAATTGTTTTTCTTTTCTTTAGAACATCATGGATTAAAATGAACAGCAAACTTTTAACGTAATTATGCTCCTTTTAAAGGATTTGAAGCATTGCTTTTTCTCTCTCATTGACTTTAAATTTAATTTGTAGAACAATTCGCCTGAAGGAGGGAAAAGAATAAATGCAAAAAAAAATTAGTAGCAGTATTCTTTCCATATGTTATAACGCGTTTTGTGTTCGATGAGGAATTTGCTTAGGACTACAGCATACAGCGACACCTATCGTCAACATTTGCACCTAATATTGAAACTTGTTCTTAGATTTTTACGGCTTTCAAAATCAATTTACTCTTGATTTCAATCGATATCCAAGAGTGACGTTAAAGTCCGCCCGATGGGGGGCACGGTCCCGGTCTACCCGACGGGGGGCCTATACAAGTTGGAGACGTAGTGATGACCCTCTCAAATTTCACCAAATCTTTATTTATCTATTAGTTGAATAGCGCTTTGCGTGGACAGGGTACAAAACTTTGGCCCGACGGGGTTCCGCAGAATCCCGACAGGGGCCCCCGGCCCCTCAGGACACCCCAAAGGCGCGACTCCTGTCGATCTCAGTTAACGAGTTATTTAAATTTAAACTGAGGGGGCCCTTCGTGAAACACCCTGCACAAATGAATTTAAAGACCACATATAAAATTTAATTTATCTCATTATTCCCTTTTTGACTTATCATGTGAACCGAGAATGCTCTCAAGTTACTATTTGCGAGGTTGTGTGTAGAACCACTCTGATTTTGGTGGAAATTCTTATTTCTGTAAGCCGTACTTATATTTACTTTTAGTTTTTGTAATGAGTTTTTGTTCTACATGCAGTTCGGAGTGTACTACACTTGAAATTTTTCAATTGATTCTGGTTGGAAAGATATTGAAGTTTGAAGAATCTGGGATCTGCCCCCCGGTTTGGATGACAGTCATGTTGGAACCCACATTGGTTGCGTGCGCAGTTCGATCTTTGAGCTGATTCGAGCTGTGATCTTGTGTTGTTACGGTCAAGATTTGATTATTTTTTCTGGTTTATCGGCCTGAAATCAAAGTTAATTGTTTTCTGAGCATATTTAGTGATTATATTTCAGTTCAAGTTGAATGATTTTGATTGTTTAACGTACTATGTTAAATTTAAATAGTTTAAAACTGCAGTTCTTTTGGATGATTGGGGTCCGTGACTATCGTACATTCTTTAGACTTTTTGAATTAAATCATTTTTTTCGGAAGTTAATGAATAATTAACAAATTTTTTGCAATATTTATTTATTTGCGATCTGGAGAAGACCGATTATCAAAAAAATCTTTATCTATTCTGTATATTTTTGAATTTTTCTCAAAATCCACAATTTGAGTTTAATTTATTGGAAGTTTTGGAATTATGTTAAAGATAATTATTTTGAATTGGAATTAAAACTTGCGTATAAAGTTTTAATTAAGTACTTTTATTTGGCTTTAAACGGCTGAAGAATACTTTATGACGTTTTATTCACTGCTCTAGAGCAGGACATAGAGTTCTGGTATAAATTGCATGAAGACAGTAAAGCCAGTGAGACGAAATTTAAATCTCTTCTGAATGACTTTATGGAAATTATAGGGCGACAGCGGCGTGTAGTCGTCAGGCCAATTGGGCGGCTAAAGGAATAGAAGGTTGAAACAAACTTGAGACAGTTACTGAGGTTGCAAGGCAATATACATCAAGGTCTAAGAGTTGGAAAAGGGGAAAATAACAGTTATTTTTTTCCACGTTCGAATAGGGGAGAGATAAGGTTAAGTCAAGAATCCAGGAGCTCATAAAGCCAATTAAGTTAAAAATAGGGATAAGTATATTCCTAATATAAGTAAGGGTGGTATAATGATTGAATGAGCAACTAAAAATGATATTGCGAAGTTGAAAGAAGAAATAGACAAATGATTACTTGAAAGATGACTTGGAAATACGTCGGACATTCAAAATAAGGAAAAAATAATAATAATTTATGAAGTGGATGTGGATAAGGAAGGGTTAGAAACGATAAATAAACCGAATATACAAAATGAGGGATTAAATGATGCTGAAATAAAACATGAATTTTTTATGCAGAGGATAAGTGTAGAAACTGGATACTTTCTCTTGATCCGAACTCCTTCAAGAAAATCATGAAATTGGGTAATATCAAAGAAATGATAGTTGGAATCAAAGGTAGGATGAAAAAAGTATCGTTTAGGCTTGGTTTAAGCGAGTCTATCAGGCCCAGACAGTTCACTAATTATAGGTTTGGAAATCTGTCGAAGAAGGGCCCGACAAATGGAACACTGATATGCTAAGGTGCGGTGGCGAGAGCCACAAATTTAGCGAGTGTGAAAAAGAAATATGTTGTTTTAATTTTAAGTCACTGAATGAGAGATGCAGGTCTAAGCATGACGTCAGAAATAAGTCTTGCGAGACTTATATGAAAGAATTGGATTTCGTTAGATGTAGAATTGACTATAGCGAAACAAATAGTCAAATTCAATAGTTTAACTGTGATTCTGAAACGTGGCGAGCTTAACTTAAATCTTTCGCAAGCCGCTTTATTTCAGATTGAGCGCGATGCATTTCGTCAGGGTTTGGATGCAATTTGTATCTCAGAACCGTATGTTTCTAACAACCATGTGGCAGGAGTTTCTTATCGTTGCCAGCCAGTTTATAAGGAAAGAAACCCTAGAACTGCAAATTTATTATATAAAAAGATTGGATTTTTACCAATTCTAACTAGTAGAGACTCTGTTAAAGTCAATATTGATTTTAAAGGACAAATGTCTTGTTTTAATATCTACGTACTACCCTCCGAGGAAGGAAATAGAAAAAAAATATTTGTTTGAAATTGAAATAAATTTTAGAAACTTGTAAAGGTTATTAAGTTATAGTTAGCTGTGATTTTAAAGCCAAGTCCTCTGCTTTAGGGCCTCGTACAAACAATGAGAGATGTAGGCAGGTGATAAATTTTATTCATCGCCGTGATTTGACGATAATAAGTTATCCAAATTCCTAATCACACATATCAAAACGAGAACGGATCTAGTTGGATGGATTTGACTATCGCGAAAGACATAGAAAGAGTTTGTATCGGCTAGTGATCACAATATGATAACGTTTGATTATTGCATAAGAGATGAAATTAATTATTTCCGCCTAGGTGGCAACTGACAAAAATTAATATCCTTGATTGGGGAAGGAATCTGACGATTCAGCTGGCGGCTTTTAAAGACTATTATTTTAGTTGACTTTTTTTAAGACTTTTTTTCGGATTTTTATGATGGTTTGAACGATATTTGTAAGTTAGATAAAATGAGTAGATTATACAGAGTTCTTCCTAGTACTGTTTGATGGACCGCCTCACTGAAGATGAGAAGGAGTCGAGTTCGAGCTCTTAGAAGGCGGTTTCAGAAAATAACTGATTCTGAGGAGATGTTAAAACGAAAGATAATTTGTAAAAAGGAGTATGTGGGTACAAGTTTAAAGTCAAGCCAACCATAGAGTATAAGAGTAAGTATGAGAATGTCAAACATTTTTGGACTCTATAATTCAGAAGAATAGCATTGGTATCATTAAGAATTCTATTAAGGGTAAATTTTCTGAGTTAAAAATAGATCGAATTAAAATGCGTAATAGTGAAATTTTCAAAACTCCACGAGAAAGTGCTGACTATGTCTTAATGCACCACTTCTCAAAATTTGATGAAGAGTTAAGCTTGAATTTGGACGATTTGCCGGATATTCCATTTGAGGATTTTATGATTTAGGAGGTATCGTGCTGTTTGAAGACCATGAAGAAGAGAGGTGCTCCCGACTACAATGGGTGGTCCTTGTAGTTTGGAATCTTCTATCAGGATAAGTTTTACCAAAGATTTATCTGGTTTATTAAAGTTTTAAACTACTGTTTTAATGAGGGGCTTTTCCCAGCATATTGGAAGACCGCTGGTGTTGTTTTAATCCCTAAAAAGAGTAAATGTTCAATGGAAATCTCCTCCCAACAAGTACAGCATTCACTTCGAAAATGGGAAAGATTTGGATAATGGGATTATGACGGGCCAACTGATGGACCGTCTGGAAGTGAATAGATTCTTGAGTGAAAGGCGGCATGGCTTTAGAAAGGGTAGGAGCACGGTGATCTTCTCAGGATAGTGTTTTGAAATTTACGCAAAGAGCGAAGGAAGAGGATAAGTTTTCAAGTTTTTTCTTTGGATATTAGCAATGCCTTCAATTCATTAAGGTGGGAAGATTTTTTTTAATTTCGAAGTAGTCCAGAAAAATTGTTGAGTTGATTTTAAGATTTTTTAAGAAAGGGCGGTGTTATTGCTTGACAAATGCAAATGGAGGTATAATGTGGGTGTTCCACAGGGATCAAATGCTGGTCCGTTGCTTTGGCCTTTAGTTATTAACTAAATTTTAAGTGAATAAATAGAAGAATATGCTGATGACATATATGTAGTGATGAAGGTATCTGCCTCATATCACTTTACGACAGATATTGCAAAGTCTGGAAGAGAGGGTTTGTTTGTATAACTTAACATTTAGTGCCTCAAACTCTAAGCTTTTAATATTCAAAATTCAAAAAGAGATTACTCATATATATGCTCTATATTTGTGCGATCAAAGGATATCCTATTGCTGTAATCTTAAATATTTTGAGGCAATTTTGACAAAAAAAAATTGTCTGTTATTCCACACTTACAGCTGTTATAGACAAATGTCTGTAGCTCAAAGGAAAAAGAAATAGAAGGGTAACTAGAGCCACTTAAGGCTTAAAGCTTAAAATAGTTATGCATGTTTATAGCATTATAATAGAAAAGTTATCTTGTAGTATGAGATATCGCACAGGGACCCTGCCCAAAAGAACAATAAGCTAATACAATTACCGAAGCATTCTTTGTTAACTATTAATAGGACCTACTGAGCGGTCTCAAGCACAGCTCTGCAGGTTATCTGTAGTGTTCTCCACTTGATCTTAAAGGTCGAACGGAGATTGAGGGTAATAGGCAAATCAAACAGTGGAAGTTCTTTAGAGTAATTTAGGGTTTGTGCGATTTTGATTGAGAGAATCCTCCGGCCTTGGGAAATTTTTAGGATCAGTTGGTCAGTTTTTGATGACATTACTTCATGCTGAAATATAATATATACCGATGGATCAAGAACGAATGATAGGGCTGGCTGTGTGTTTGTCTATTCGAAGATGGGATCTAGAAAGATTTTGTAATCTTGCGGTTCGGGGACTCCTCGGCCGCTTTCATGGCAAGAATGATAGATGTCCGTGCTGCTGTGGAATATATAGCTGACAGATATTGTTCACATACCCAGGTAATAGGTCATCACTCTTGTCTTTAGATTCTGTACTTGAAAAAATAAAAAAAAATAAATAAAATTAAGATGACAGTTAGAATATATAGCAACTACATACCCCTTATATGCATAAGAGTTTATCAGGTCTTTCTTGGGAATGAAAGGCCTGATGAGTCGGCAAAATTAGAGACTACTAAAGGGAAAGTTGACTACGATTTACATGGACAAGAGGTCAGATCAAGAACTTGATGAGGTCCAAAATGATAAATGAATGTCAAGCAAGATGGACACTACTGATAAGGGCCATTCGACGAGAAAGTTCTTTGAAAAGGTGGAATTGATAAGAATTCAGGGTAATTTTTTATTTAAATTAGATTTACCGAACACGAGGATTTTATTACTCATCAGAAGCGTTTGTTCGGAAAGTCTGCAACCTGCTATTGTCATCTTGGGGATGTTACAGTGGAACATGTTCTGTTGGAATGTTCTCTCTGTAAGGACCTTAGAAGACCCTGGTCAGGTAAATGGGATAAAATTGAAATTAATTCACTGATGACTAGAACTTGGTAATAAGTTTATTTGGGCCACTATATATATATATATATATATAAACACGCACAGGTTATTTCGAAATGCTATTTTCCAGACCGAGCTGGCGGTGATTTTGCGGTCTTCTTTGGAAAACGGGTTCCGGATCAATATCCATACTGACAGTCAATCTTCCATTAAGGCTCTGCGGAGAGCCAAGTCGACGTCTGCGACAGTAAACATAGTTAAGAAATTTTTTTATTAGGTTGAGGGGTCGGCTGTGGCTAACCTGTGTCATATAAAAATTCCAAGCCATTAAATTCCAACCATTAAGATTTAGAAAGATATTGGCATTTCAGAGAGTAAAATCTCGGTTGGTCTCTAAGAGAAATAAAATGACAAGGGATTTTTTCACAAACTTTTATTTTTTAAATTGTATATTCGAATAGCTTTAGTAAATTTTATAAAGGTTCAATATGAAGGTTGTATATACTGATTACCATGCATACTTTTTAATTAAATACATAATTGAAATGGCAGTTCGTCGATTACTATTCGAAAATCCAAGTTGGATATTTTTTGCTATCGTTTACTGGAAGAAAGTGCTGCTTATTGATTATTCTGATCGTCAATGAAGCAACAAATATTTTGTTTGACATATCAAATAAAAAAAAGCTAAATTTCATATAGCGTTTATTTTTTAAACTTGATGCACACCAGAAATCGTCACCATCAAAGTAAATATGAATTTCCATCCATCTTTTTAAACTCTCACCAATAAAATAAAATTACGATGAAGAATAAAATTAAATATAATAATAAATACACGATATAAAAAGATATCAAAAAACAAGTTAAATATTGCGTGAGCTATAATTTAGCCGCTACATCACTCCCCCACCAGAAACTATGTCACATTACGATGGAGTGGAATTAACTGTTTGTTGTCAATATTAAATAACATGTTTAAACTAATCACCGCTTAATTCCTCTCCACTGCATAATTTGATATTCATGATTCCCTTAACAAAGATATTCAATTAAAATTATATGTCCGGCAAACAAGCTGGCCGAAGGGGGATATTTTTGCAATGAAGGAAACCACAATGCACACAATGAATGAACATTTATCAATTGAAAAGAGCGCAACTTTTTAGAATTAATGCCTTTCTTAGGCTGTTTGAAAGATTTGCAATTTGCTTAACAAATAACTTAGTAAGGTATTGCTTTAACAGATTTTCCATACAGTCGTTTGCATTCTATTCATTTTCCAGAAATTGTTTATACTTTAAAGAATATTGTTAAAGACCAAGCATTTGCATGCGCATATTGTTTAGCCACGGATCCCGAAACCCTCCCCGTTCCTGCGCATGCGCCGGGCGGAGTTATTTTCAACAAAATAGGGGAAATGAAGAATAGAAGGGGAGATGTTTACATTTTACTTAACGGGATCTAACAAAGAACTCCGGAAATGCACTCATAGGACACATTGCCTGACACTCCTTTAAGGTGTAAAATCGTCCAAAAGTGCTAGTCTCGGGATATTAAAACGAACAATATACGTGATTATAAAAGTCTTACCACAATTTTAATTCGAAATTTTCCCATATAAATTTTCTTTTAAAACGATAAGAATCCTCGTTATTGTTATATACGTTTCATTAATTTAAAGCTTGGATTTTTATGTCCGCGCTGGTAAACGAAAATAAGAGCTGAAGTTGCTATCATTTGAATGGTCCAGGGAAAAACTATGTGGTTCCATTCTTTTCGGACTTTGATGTATCAGCGCCATCTTTTATCTCAATGGATGAAGTTCTATGATATCTATTTAGAAACGGGTAGGAGGATAAAATTCCATCAGAATTATACATTTCAAATATTAGACAACTCGGAAAACGATGTTAAAATTTCAGAAAAAATTAGACGGCATCTAAATTAGTATCAAACAAGAAATAATTTTTTAAATCGGTGTAAAAATAATTTTTCTGGTACAATATGTTCCGAATTATCAAGAGAAAACTGCAAATTTATTTAATTTTTAATTAATTAATTTTAAAAAGATGGCCCTGATGTGCATAGCTCCCCCAAAAATATGTTTGTATCAAATTTCATAGCTCTAGGTCCAGCAGTGTGCCCTGCACAGTGTAAACACGCAGTGAGTATGCATGTATGTATGTTCGTTTTTTCTAGTCTATGCACGCCCAAACCGTTTCATTTACTAGACTAAATTTTGCACAGTGATGAATTGGCACAAGCGGGAAAAAACGCAGTAAAAATCATTTTAGAATTCAAATTAAATTTTTATTTATTTAGTGTTAAGTGGTTGCGGATTTTTGCGCATTTTCTGCATATATTCTCATTGGTAAACCGTTATTTTTATTTCATTGTAAAGTCCAGAATATCCCCGTTATAATAAGAGTTATTTGAAACTGCTGTGTAAATTTCCTGATTTTTAAAGATTTTTTAAAGTTTTCGGAAACGCCTTTCTTCTGCAGACAATTCGTGTAACACGTAACGAAATATTACGCTTCCGGTTTCAATTTATAAGCATCAGAGAAAAATATTTTTCTTGCATTTTTCCCTCTCTCTTTTATTTATTTATTTTTTTTGTCCTTTGATGCTTTATTTTGCAACGTAAGATATTTTTATTAACATTTTGTTCCTATTAAATTTTTGTAAGTTTATATTTTTTACCAGCTACGCCGAGACAATTACGTGAAGTATAATTGTTCACTGTAAAGATGTGTTAGTTATTATACGGTTTATTGTTCAAAAGTTTATAATAAATATTCTTTTTCCAAACTTTTCGCGTTATAATTCAAACCGTACTGTTATAAAGTAATAAAAGGGCTAAATTTTAAGTTTTAATTCAACAAGAAAGGATTCGAATGAGATTTATGTTTGTTGGAAAAAATTAGTAACAATATTTATATAAGAAAATAAAACGGAGGCCAGAGTATGAAAAAATATGGATACGAGTATGGAGGATAAAAATGCTAGCAACGCCGGGTTATCAGTTAGGTTTAAACAAAATTAAGTGTCTCATTCAGGATAAAAACATATTTTAGAATATTATTTGAAAAAACACTTTATCGCGTTTAGTTTCAGTGATTTTTTTCACTTATATATATAATTTCACATTGACTTGAAATGTATGTTGCGAGCTCAGTTTAAAGTCAATAATTTTATAAAGTGGTCTATAATAAACAACAAATATTATTTCTAGTTCACCCTCCTGTTTTTTTTTTTTTCTGAAGAAGCAAACACAGCTCCATGGCAAAGTTTTAGATGCTGGATGACAAAAGGAAGAGCAGTTTGTCCTGTAGTGCAAAATTTATGTGCAGAATTTTATGGTGAACGATGAGAGAAAATTCACAATGACTCAAGGGAAAGGTTTTTCGGGAGTGACAAACTTATTAGTCGAGTTAATTAACATAGTTAATTAACTGTTAGCTTGAAATTTCCCCATTACGGAAGCCAAGCTTTCAACATTATTCGATCGGACATGCCTTTTTCTATATATGTATCAAATTTCATTTCAAAATTCGCAATAGCTCTTGAGATAAAATTAATTTTGTTTGCTAAAAACTCGGCCCGAATAAAGCCAATTTAATAAGGACAGTATATTAAGTAAATCGCAGCTCGTTAATATAAAAAAGAGCGTTTCTTTCGGTCATTTTTCTCTGAAATTTCAGAAAATTACCCAAAAGCTGGCCGGCCTACCCTAAAGGGTGTAAGATTAAAAGTAGGCCGCTGGAGAAAACAAATTTTACAAACTATGCCCTCCACAAACAATGGCAGAGGTCAAAACTGAGCTGGTTGTAAACATTGGCTCCACCCACACCAGATGGGGAGATTAATGATGAGTACAAATGCTCGACTCACCTATTGTGGGGAGAACTTACATCAATAAAAAAGTGTAATCAAAATAAAAAGGTGACAGAACTTCAAACACTGTAACACAGAATTTACATGAAAGTTACAACCCACCAAGAAAATTATAAAACCATTCTACTGAAGTATATGAGATCACAGGATGGAATGTAACGAATAGATTAGATTTTTTTGTTTCAATATACAGATTAATAACAAATGTAAAAAAATATTTTTTTAATAACTGCTTGCATGCCTTATAATATTTTTAGTCATAAATTATAAATAAATAATAAGTTTATATATATATTTGTACTTATTATCATCATTATAAATAAATAATTATAGAATTTTTAAATGTTTTGTTTCATTTGAGTGAGGGAAGTGAAAGAAAGAAAGACAGAGATAGTGTAATTCTACCATTATACTTTTAATTATATAGAAAAGCGTAAGAAGTTTCACCTCTGTCTTACGTCCACACACCCGCTTTTTTTTATGTAATCGTATAAAGTATTCTATACATTCTGAATTTATACTTTTGATTTTAAAACAATTTTGAGCACATGAAATTTTATATAAAATTTGAAGCTTAAAAACTTTTGAATAGTATAACGGATTGCCATTTTATAAGCCGATGAAAAAATTCAGCTTATTCGTAAGAGTAGTAGCTTATTCGTAAGAGAACTTAAGAGAACTTCGTATATTTTTAAAATGAAATATTTTTTCATTCGGTATCGTCCTTCATATCAGATATTTATTACATTTCTTTCTAGATCAATGCTGTCAAATACAAATTTTGTTTTAAAAAATCCCAACTTGAACCTTTCCATTTCTGCCTAGGTGCAAAAATATGAAAACGATAAACTAAAAATGGCTGTTCTTTTCATTGCGCTGGATTTTGTAAAAAATTCACTAAATCCATCTAGCAGTTGCAGCAAAAATAAAACAGAAATTATAAATAATAGATCATCCAATTGTAAAAGATAATAAGAAGATTACAAATAATCAAGTATTAAAGAATAGCAATTTCAGTACTTGAATTTATTCTTTAGATACAAATTAAATTTGAATCTATAGAATAAAGTCAAGTAGCCTCAAATCGTTTTTAATTTTTTAAAAAGTGTTATTAATAAGAAATTTTCAAAATTGTTTAATTTAATATAAGAACTTCGCCTGTGTTTTTGATTTAAACTAAAATAACCAGGGTTTTCTTCACTGTAAAATAATGTTAATAATCTATAAATTATCCGACGATTAACCATTCAAAATTATTTTGGCAATCCATTATACGAATTAGCAGACGATAAAGTATTGATATCTCTTTCAAAAATTGATTTGAACTCGTATGCGTTGAAAATCAGTTAAAATAGTATTTTTTACAGAAAAGCATTTAAGAAAACAAGCTATGTAAGTTATACACCACTTTTGATGAAAGCAAAAATGTAGATTTCAAGAATATTATACGTGGAAACTGTAACGTTAAAAAAAAATTAGAAATCGTTAATCTGCCAATAATGCACGGATGAAAGTCAGTTTTCATTATTAAATATAATCACTATACTACGTTAGTTAAGAAAATTTAAATATAGAAACATTTAATTTAATTATTAAAATATATTAAATTTAAATGTATATAGTACATAATATATACATTTAAATATATGTAGTAGTAAATAGTAGTAAATATATAGTGGTGTAGTATTTTTCACTAAAATAATTAATATGCGAAGATTTCGATAATACGATTCGACAGCAAATCAGGTTACGAAGAAAACACAGAAAATAAATTGATAAAAAAATGGAAAATGAGACTAAATCAATAAGTTATTAATTTTAATAATAATATTGACATAATCTCTTTTATTCGGTTACTTACACTTATGCAAAAATCTATATGTAAATACTTAAGAATTATTAAAATTTTAACTCTTTGTTATCAAAATTTATTCAGGCGAAAGTAAAAATTATCCAAAACTTCAATCGTTATTTGATATCATAATTTTTGCAGGACGAAATCGGGGTTTTGTTGAAAATTTCTGTTCTTCAGAATACGCATAAAGTTTAATCGATTATAAAATGTAGATCAGTTCTTTTAAAATAGCATTTAAAGTGCGAAATAAATTAAAATGCTACTACTAACATTTAAATGCAAGCAGATAATCCACTATCTACATGTGGAGATGACCCATCTAATATCGCGAACACTAAATGTCAAATATCTTCCAGTCTGTTCATGGCAGTGTTTCTCAACGCGGTCCCCATGCCCCACGAGGGGATTCGAAAATGGACTCGTCCAAAAATTAAAAGCAACCGCCTACTTCTGTGATTAACTAGTATATATAAGTTACTTTTTTTGTTAAACTCCGAGAAAAGGTTGAGACTAGTTCAAATGATGATGAGCTACTTCCAGTCTGAAGGGATAACTCATATACAGGAGGATGGGGATGTAAATACACTATTCTATTCAATTGCGATAAATGTATGCCAGATCAGTACCAGATCAGCTTGATAGAGATATTATTGCAATTGTACTGATACGTTTCTGTTTGCAATTCTATTTAAACAAGGTATCCCAGGAACATCACACTACTTTCTATGACCCCAGTCAACTAACAACGAAGAAAAACTCTACAATATAACCAAAACACGAGAAGCTATTTGGTCAATAAAGGATGTCATTCTCTTTCTGCACGCAGCCACTGGATGTGACACCACATCTGCAATATTCAAAAGGGGGAAATCTACAGTTTTCAAGTTGATAAAGGAAGATCACGAACTGAGTTCTTTGATTTCACAGTTGACTTGAGTATTGAGCAGATATGCTATCGTAGAGCTGAAAGAATTTAAACGAGTCATTGTTCTGAATATAGATTTGCGTAGATGTGATGGTGACTTTTTGCCAAATTTTATTGAACTACTCCGAATGATAGGGCCATAGATGAAGCATCTTACAGTCGAATGCAAATCATCTCTTCCAGTGGATACTTTCTGTAGCTCCTGTCCTAATTTGAAGAACATTGAGATATGTAGAAAAACCACAGCAAGCAATTCTGCAGAAAATAACGTCAGTCTTTTGAAAAAGCTATATATTAAGATAGTGGATATAAATGCTCTTCTGTTTCTCTTGTGAAGCTGCAACCGCTTGGAAGATTTGGAAAGATGAGTGTTTTGACGATAGCCTCTTGAACTGAATAATGAAAATAAATCCTCTATCAGACCTTAAATATGTTTTAATTACATACTGAAATTTATCCAAGTATGGATTTCGGAGGCTCCAAAAACAGGAAGTTTCTTTGTAGAGAGTGCATTATTTCTTTTGATAAGACATTTTCTTTTTGATAAAGAGTTTAACTGATAAAATGAATTTTATCTATGTAAAATATTTTCAAAATTGTCCATGACTTTCACCCTTACTTTCCTATTTGTTAGAACTGTAAGGGCTTTCCTAGCTTACATAGGCTAAAAATACTTTGGAATGCTACTATAATCAAGCCAATGGAAACTTATTTTTTCTAAAGAATTCTAATTTTTCTATTCTATTCTATTTTAAAGAATATAATCTGTTTCTGAAGAATTCTAATTAATCATAAAAGAGCACGAATATACGGATATCGATTTAAAATGTCTCTTTATATCTCCAAGTACTTAGAAATATTATTTAATATTGGGGAAATGTCAATAA
Organism: Araneus ventricosus; assembly: GCA_013235015.1. Classification (NCBI taxonomy): domain Eukaryota; kingdom Metazoa; phylum Arthropoda; class Arachnida; order Araneae; family Araneidae; genus Araneus; species Araneus ventricosus. The sequence goes on along the minus strand of BGPR01004611.1, from coordinate 89,960 downwards.
TGCAACGTTTTCACTTTCATTTTCCTCTTCTAAATATTTTTTCTCATTCATACTCTTTTGATTTTTATATATCTTTATTTTGAGATACTTTCATTTTATTGGATTTTTTTTTGCATCGCCTTCATATTTCACATTTTTGAGTTTCATTTTATTGTGCATGGTTATATACATATTCAAAAAAAAATAATGCAAATACAGAGAAATAAATCAGATCAATAAATAATTGTAAAAATAACGATATTTTAGAAGTTACTACCATGTAATGAAGATTGAAAAAAAAATGAAATAAAAACAATAAATCTAACCAGGTGTTCCGAATAATCGTGATCCGAGACGAGGGGAGAAAAAATCCTTTTTCACGGAATGCAACAAGGTTGAATTCTATTCGAGTAATATCAGACAGAAGGCGGGAAAAAAGCTCTATGAAATTAAATAACATACGTTTAGAAAATAGATTTTTATTGCAGAGAATATCGTTTATTATTATTTAAAACGAATATCAGTTTCTTTCAAATTACATTAAATACATACAAAATACATACAAGGATAATTGCAGGACTTATTTCACACGACAGAAGAATACCCTCTCTAGCTTTTACTGTATTGTCAAGTTAGGTTGTCTTTGAGTATAAATATGACAAATAGGACCGGGGGCAATGGCGGCTAGTCCATTAGGGCTGCAGAGCTGCAGTTCTCCTGAAATTATTTTAAAAGCTTGTATTTACTTTTTTATTCTAATTGGCTTACTTTCCCACTTTGAGAGTTCACTGATTAACGATAAATGGCAAAAAAGTAATAAAAATCGCAAAAGGAAGACAGAAAATCAATTAAGAATAAAGAGCCGAAGAGCTCATTCCGGAGAAAAAAAAAAGCAACCCTTTGTCCTCTTCAAATTAGATTCCCTTGAGCTGCATTTTTTCTGTTCTCGATTGGCGCGACTTCCTCATTTGGCGTTGTTTCGCTTTTTCTCAGTAGTTCAGTCATTAAGTAGTTTTTAAATCAAATTCTGGAGGAGTAGAAATTTTCCGCTCCTTTATGTTTTTGGACCACTGATTGCGAATCTGAGGTTTGCCACCAAACATTTTTGTGTGAATTTTAGTTTTAGCCGAAAAACATGGAATTTTTTTTTTTTTTTGTTTTGCAGTTTTTGTTTATAACCCAAAAATTATTAATTTTTAGTATATTATCCTTATATACCAAAATAATCAGCACAAACTTTCCTACAATTTAGATCTATACAACAATTGCAGAACTGCTTCTTTCTGAACTGACGAGCCGCCACTGACCGGGGGACTATATAAAAATTTAGATTTGTTATTAGTAACTGTTTCAGCAGTACATTTATAGACTCAAACAACATAAATATAATTCCTTATGTCATTTATAACATTTTGCAATTGGAAATATATGCCTACCATTCATGGTTTAGAAATTTCTCATTGGGCTACGGTTAGAGCGGGCATTCTGTATATATATATATTAGGAAAAGAATTATAACCTTACTGCAACTCGAAAGAAAACCCGAATCACCTAACAATATTCTGAGAAAAGAAATTTACAATACATAATAATATTAATAAATATCTACCCAGAAAATTAAATTGTTTTCCGAGAGAGACGTTTTGCAATAGATTCGGCGAAGTCTGAGAAGAGTCTAGATTGTAAACCTAACGCGCTGAAACAAAAATTGCATCATTCGTCTGTAAACCGATCGTTTTATCTGTCTTTATACTGGCAAGTTAACGTAACGTAACGCAACGCTTCTTTGGATTGGTGTCGTCTGACTATTCGACGTTGTTTTTATTCCAAAAATGTATGTGTATTGTATTTAGACATTTATTATTTATCTTCAGAAGTTGGATTTTTTTTTCTGGGTAAGTATTTATTATTATTATTATTCAGCATTCATTTTTTCCGAAGAATATTGATTATTATAGCGATAATTTTTAGTTCGGATTTTTTCGAATTGTAGAAGAATCTATACTTAAGGGGAGTCAGTAGCCGATATACTTTTAAAAAAATTCGATTATTTTTTTATATTTGAAATCTCCATTTCAAGACCTTTCCAACGACATAACCCTTTTGCTCGCGTTCACATTAGAAGCAAGTTTAAATAATTTTTAAAAAAAGGTAAGCAGATTAATGTAACAAGACTTTCACCTTTAACTTGAATTATCTCAAAATAGTATTTTTGAAACTGCTTGTACCTTTTTCTCAAAATCTACTTTATATATGATCTTGAAATTATTACCACTTATTCTATAAATACAAATGTATACACTGATGTGAAATTTTTTCTGCTATTCCAAAAATATTTCTTGATAGTGCTGATCTCGTGTTAGAAAACGGCATTTTTTGAAAAATTCATAGTGATATTTAGTTAAAATTTTTAAGAAAAAATCTAAGCTTTATTTATGTAAGAATTTCACTTCGGTATAGAGATAAATATCTACTAAAACTGTATAAAAATTTCAAATATGTATCTATAATAGTTTGTGAAAAAAGGTACATAGCCAATTTAACATCGGTAGTATCGGGGGTACAGACTCTTTTAATAGAATAAATGTGAACATATTTGAAGTACAGTAGAGTCTCGATTGTTCGAGTTAGTGAAAAAATCAGTTTAGCTCCCAAATAATGACCAACACATACACAACACGTGAAAGAATTACTGCATCTGGTTTTCACTATTGTTCGACGGGTCATACGTCCACTGCGCACCCCGAAGCCACCTGCAGAAATGTCCCTTCCCAAAGAAAACGGGATATAAATAAGATCGATATATAGGAGCATTGTGTTTAAACAAAAAACAATTTACGATTATTTTAAGATATAATTAACCTGTTGCTATCAGCAGTAATGTAATAATATGTAAGTACATTTTTCATTTAAATATACTACACTGAAATTTAAAAATTGCTTTTATTTCCATTTATTTATTTATTAAATTTTATGATTTCGATAATTCGAGTTTACGATAGTTCGAGGTAGGCCCGGTCCCGTCCACCTCGATTTATCGAGACCCTACTGTACACATGGAGGGTTGAGAGTTAAAATAGATTATTTTCCACATTTTACACTAAAGAAATGTTATGAAAAATTATGTATTGTTAGAAATGTTATATTTGCGGTGTAATAATGATTCAAGTCCATAGTTTAGTTTGTGTCCACTAAGCAGCAAGAACAATTAGAAGTCCACTGTTATTTTAACACGTTCACGCCGGTTCTGCAATTCATGTTTCTCTAAGAGCGCTTTGCTTTATCGGGCGCCGCCGAACTAAAGTAAAGATGGGCTCGACTTAAGAACAATGTGCTGTCCGCCAAGTTGAATTCTTTTCCCGCACCAAATTAATTTATCGCCAAATGTGGTAACTTCTTCATTTTGTAGGCAACCCTAAAACTTTGCCAGAATTTCTAATTTGTGCCAGAATGGCAGAAAATTCATGTTAAATTTCATACAATTTTATGCAGTATTTGCAATTTTCTGTGCTATTTCCAATTTTATTTACTATTTACATTTTTTTGTTACGGCTGTCAGTAGAATCGCCGCCATCTTGACACCATTCAAGATGGCGGATATTTGGCGACTTTTTGGATGATTGGCGCAATTTCCCAGTTTGGCGAGAAACCGCACATTGTTCTTAAGTCTTACCTAAAAGATGAAATTTCAAAATTTCTTCAACCAGATATATTGTCCGCAAAAAAGTCAAGAAAACGTTGCAAGGAACGTTATAAATGCTAATGTAAAAAAAGTGGTAGAGATTTTGCCGCAAAGAAACTAAAAGAGTTACGACGTATTGCAAACAATGTGAGGGTCAGCCAGCACTTTGTTTGAAATGATTTTAAAAATTTTTTAGAACAAATAAATAATTATTTTTGTTTATTTATATCTATATTATTATCAAATATTATCAAAATATATCTATATATATTATCAAGTTTATTATTTAAGTTATGTTTATAATACTGAGTTGAAATAAAATAAATCCTACTTTTCAATTAGTATGCGTTAAATTTCCATTATTTTAATGTTCAACTACATGGAAATTTTTTCTAGTTACTAAGCGAAATAAATGGAGTCAATTCACCGGTGGTACGCGCCGGTGTGAACGTGTTAAATGCAGCTGATGAACTTTTAGAATTGCTTTCTTAGAAATGAACCTCGGACTTGATCAACTATAACTTCGAAACTCTCCACATATTTGTGAGTTTTATGACGAAAGATTTAAAATCATTGCTTAGGATGCTGCAGATTAAATGTCAGTTAAGCTTGTGTACAAAAAGTTTATTTGTGCAAAAAACAAATCAATAAAACGAAATCATTAAGAATCTTCAATAATTATTAAACGAAATCATTAAGAATCTTCAATAATTATTAAACGAAATCATTAAGAATCTTCAATAATTATTAAACGAAATCATTAAGAATCTTCAATAATTATTAAACGAAATTGTGAAGTAACGCATTGTTAAGAAAAGAAACTATGAAACAAAGAGGAGAAAGTAAGAGGTCACGTAATTTATTTGTCGTTATTTATTTTTCTAGAATTATTTCTGAATGATTATATATTATACTTAACGAAATCAGAACAGGAAACCGGTAATTTTTTATCGTATATATCAGTGATTTTAAGAATGTCTGTAATAAGATATAATTTAAGAACTCTGCTTACTCTTAAAATTAAGAACTCTGCCTACTCTGCTTATAAAAGTGAAAAATTTCACTTTTATAGCTGTAATTTAGTATAGTTAAATTACTGCAAAATTACAGTACGATTACATTTTAGTTACGCTACGATTTCTGTGGTTCCTCCTCCCCCACGGGTCTACAATTCCTGATTTTCGCTTTATTGAGACAGCTTCGCTCCCCTTCCCAACGGCCGTTCTTCAGTTTTGTGACCCTACGCGCCAAATGGAGAATTAACGGAAATAAAAATTCAAACCTTTCCTGAGACTACTCCGATTCTCATAGGATTTTTGCATTGACGACGGAATGGAATTTTTGCTTGGAACGGTGTCTCCCAGAATGCCCAGCTTTAGTACGTTCAAGGAGTGTCCACAAACGCGATTCGCAGAAGTTCTTGACGTCATCATGAGACTTATTTCGTAACTCGCCTCTTTTTCCCATAGTTTGAAATTAAAGGTATATATTTTATTCTAGCCGCATAGATGGGTAAAAATATCTGATTAATGGTTAGTTATTGCATCCACACGATCTTGAATCTCATCACAGCTTTTTATTGCTTATAATTTAAGCATTAGGTGCTTTTACTTTTAATGTAAATTATTTTAGGCTTTTCTCATTAAATTTACAATTCCAAACGGCCAATTCACTTTTTTACTTTCTCGTATACGAAGTATACAAAGAGAAAGTATTGTAATCGTCAAAAAATTCGAACTCGAGATTTTGACGGATCTCCACGTTTTAGACCTCCCTGAGTCCGAAAAACACAATTTTGGAATTATGTCTGTCTGTGAACACGATAACTCGAAAACTATTAGAGCTACGGGGATGAAATTTGGTATGTGGTCTTTAAATATAATTTGTAGGTTTCTATAAAATTTTGGACAAAATCCGTCAACGGGAAGTCTGTCTGTATGTCCGAAGTCATGCGAACACTATAATTCAAAAACTTGAATAGCTAGATGGCTAAAATTTGGTACACAATTTTATCGTCATGAATGTAAGTCCGTATAAAATTTTGGGCCAAATCCGTCAAAGAGTTGACTGTCTGTTGGTCTGTATAATCGCATCTCCAACGAATCCGCTGTCTCCACGCGCATGCGTACATAACGCAATCTTCTGTGCACGATATTTATTGACTCCTGCTTGGCGCTATTGTTTTCACCCGATTCTCCATGCGCATGCGTACTTGGTAGCAATCTGTGCACGCGGAAAGATTGTCCTTGAGCCAAGAAAGAGCAGAAATCGGTACGCATTTAATCGGAACGCATCTCTTTAAATTTGATTTTTACCTAAATATTTTCTGATAGTCATTGGATCCTGGGTTACAATAGGTTCGAATTGTTTTAGCCACGCGGGGGGAGGGGAAACAGCACCTTTCTCGAGAAGTATACGAGAAAGTTTAGGGGAGAACACTCCCGCTGGTTAGAATACTGTTTGTCTTTTTTTTCTGACTAATAAAGATTGTCTGTGAAGCAGAATAAATAACATGATTTTTGGTGGCTTCTTTACATCTAGTCTGGCACCGTGAGTGTTTCCCCCCCCCCTTACACTGAAAGAAACTAATAAATTTACTTTTAGTTGTATTAGAATCGTGCAAAAATGTCCGTGATGCTGGGAGGAGTTAAAAATAACTCCGCTTTTGGGTCTGCGTCATTAACGAACGCACATATCCGATTTCTGTTACGGTGTCAAAGAACTCAGGCAGGTTTTTTCATATATAAATTGAGCCGAGTTAGCAGTTTAATTTCTTTTTTATTTATGCTGATTCATTACCCTCACTTCAAGAATCAGTTGGAAGTTAGTGTCGATTGATTCATGAGTTCGGTTTTTCGTGTTTTAATTTAGAATACTTTCGTTTTCATTAAAAACGATCTTTCTTTTTCGTACTTGGAATTGAATATTTATATATTTTGCATTTAATATTTTTTCCTTAATCGTTCTTATACTGAAAGGCTTCCTTTACTTAATGATTTTAATTTGTGATGCATGCTATTGGTAATATATTCTTTCCGCATTTTTTATTTTGTATTTGATAATGCATTTTTTCTGTTAGTGGATTTTGCATTATTTTTACTCGGACAAGACGAAAGTAATTGTTAAAAGTAAAGTTATTAACTAAACGAAGGTTAGTGTCAATTGATTCATCAGTTCTGTTTTTCATGCTTTTTTTTTATTTCTTAGCACTCGACCAATGTTCATAAGATTTGCTTGGTACTACAACTTTTGTTAGTAAATCTGTGGCAATGAGATATGTTTGAAGGGCTAAAAGCCCGTCTTAGACGAGCTCAAATCTTCTAGTTACAAATACTTCTTTTGCGCTTCATTGTTTTAACCTTGAAAATCATTCATTGTTTTTTTCGGAGAATCTGCTTTGTTTATCAATCAAAAGAATACTTTCTGCTTTCTTTCATGACTTGATTTCCAGAAACGCAGTTAGCAGTATTCTTTTATACTGCTTAAAAAATGTCTCTTTTTTTTGAAGAAATATATCAGTTTTATATATAACTAGCTGATAACCCGACATTGCTCGGGATCCAAATTTTTTAATTTCCCATCGCCGTTTCTTTTTCTACAAATATTGTTACTAACTTCCCCCAACAAACATAAATCTCCGTTGAATCCTTTCTTGTTGAATCAGAACTTTCAAATCTAGTATTTTTATTACCTTTTAACAGTATGGTTTTAATGAAAAGGCGAGAATTTGAAGAAAAGGACATTTCTTTTAAAGAAATACTGCACAATAAATAAAAGAACTTTAAAAATGGTGAAAAATATACATTGAAAATAAAACATCAAAAGAGAGAGAGAGAGAGAAAATGCAAGAACTGATAAATTAAAATACCGGAAGAATAACTTTTCTCGCGAGTATGCGAATAATGGAGAAAAAAGAAAATTCATGAAAACAGTAAAAGAAAACACCCAAATTTACCACTTAAAATTAGATAAACACAAATCTAATTCGAATTTTAAGATAATTTTTAAGGCATTATCTTCCTCTCGTGCTAATCCATCATTCTGCCAAATTTGGTTCTGGTAAGTCAAACGGTCTGGGCGTGCATAGAGTAGGGGGGAAAATGGACATACATTCATTCTCAAAATATATATAGAGAGATAGATATAGATGTCTGGTTTTGTTGTTGTCGGATGCTCGATGTGGTCAAGAAAATTGAAAGGCAAATTATTTCTTTTCACATATTTCCAAAATATCCTGATATCCGAAATTTGGATTTGTAGATGGAAAAGGAAATAGCTCTTTAACATTGTTAATGCATGAATTTGCTCTCAGAACTTCAGCGAGACGATAATTTTCGTGATTTAAAATCTGAATTTCTTGGTTTTCTTGGAAAAAGGGAAAAAAACCAAAAGCTGTTCCAACCCTAAATTTGTCCTCAAATGAAATGATGAGCCAAAAAGTCAATCAGTTGCATAGGTGATCTAATCTAGAGTGAAACGTTTATGGTCTGGAAATTATTTGAGACTGATTTCTCGAAATGTACGAAAATGAGATTTGAAAACTCTACCGAAATGATCACCATCGAAACAAAAAATTTCTAAGCATAGGTATTTAATATAAGTTTTGTTCTAATATTTTTTGTTTAAAACATAAAATTGGCAATTAGGCAACCATTTATCATTAACATAGCACATATTTATTACATCATAGCTCAAAAGATTTTTTTCATATATTTATTCTGTTTGCTAAAATATGATAAACTAAGTTATATAAAAACTCCAGCTGAATACCCGTAAGATCCAGAAAGATATCAGCATTTCAGCGAGGAGAATTTCAGCTGCACTCTAAGAGAAGCTAAATCATGAGTTTTTCCCGCAAATTGATATTAAACTTGAATCTTTGAATAGTTATATTGAATTGAATAAAGGCAAGAAATGAGCTGAATAGCCATACACACTTATTAATTAAGTAAATAGTTTAAATTGCAGTTAATTAGGTGTTTTAAATAACGAAAATATAAAAATTACTGACTGGAATATTTTATATAAGCTGTCCTATCTATCCGACTTTGAAACTATAAAAGAAAAATTATATTATATTTCGCGTATACGCATTTAAAAATTATTTACTATAAATACTCATATTTCCTCGATTATTCCAAATATTTACTTTCAATTTTAAAATAATGATTCGATGGAATTTTGTCAAGTACTCTGTGTTTCGTATATATAATTTGGTTCAAAATATAATATATTTCTTATAAGCAAAAAACACTCGGAAGAATTTGGGATTTTTTAAAAGAAGCCTTTATATCTTCCCGAATACCCGCTATTTTTAAGAAAATGCACGTAAGCAATGTGCGTAGCAAGCAAAACCGTAAATGAAAGTTTCAAATCATTACCAGCTTCTTGTGAAACGGATTCAGCCGAACTCCCTTTTTGTCTTCAATTTCTGGTTGGTCCCCTAAATGCCCTCGTCAGCGAATCCTCCAGTGTAAAATGTGAGTTTCCATGATTTTATTTTACATGATTCTCCGCAATTGAATTTGAACCAGTGTCTCTGTATCAACTCCAAATTTTTCTCATTTTACGAAATGGTCCTTAATATTGTTTCAGTATTAGCTCCAATTTGTTCTCATTTTACGAAACGGTCCTTAATTTTTTCACACCAGTGTATTACCGCTTCAGGATTTTACGTTTATTTTCTAACTCCTAGTAGGAAATAAGTTTTTATTAATTAGTAGTAGTTTAGATAAAGAATTTAGTTTATACTTTACAGTTTATTTTAAAATTATTTTTTACTTTATTATTTTTGTTATATTTACACTGAAGAGCAAATTTGAAGGGACGATCATATTTTATGCCATAGGAATTTAAAACCTTAACCATAGGAGTTAAAATAAAAATCTAATAATATGAATATTCTCTTGCATATGCAAGAAAGTGTTCCCTTCTTCATGGAAAGGATATAAAAATGTCGTATTTTAAAACATCACTGAAACATACTTTTTTCATTTGTAGGTTTTGCAAAATTCAAAATGTTACCATCAAGTCTCTACAGAATTTGCATCCAGAGGATCTGCGACCTACTGAAGGGAGGGACTTGGAAAAACTGCGCCACAAATCCGGTTTGGCTCTCTAAAAGTCCCTTTTCGGACCTCCCAAGCGAAATTGTCGATGATCTCATGAAATTTGCGCAATCTAGAAATTTCGGCCCTGCTGATGTGTTCTTGCTTCTAACAAGCGGAAAGCTCACGCGTCTTGACCTCGCTCCCTCTCGTTTACAAACAGACTGCGTTATAATTCAGACAGTAATACATTCGAAAGGCTACAAGTCTCTACGAATTCTTACTCGACATCATTCAAATGAAAGGATCTATAAACCTCTGATAGAGACTTTAATATGCAACTGCCGGAACCTAGAAGTACTGGAAATCGAAGGCATGGATAGCGACATTATAGTCTCAGCTTTGGAGAACTGTCCAAAGCTAACTTCACTAGGATATGCTGACTCCTTAGATGCTTTGGAAACAATTCAAGAAAAGTTTATGAATAATTATTCGTTACCTTCTGGTAAGATTTATGGTCAATTCCAATTGCGAAAATGTGTTTGGTGGGGAAGGAAAATTCAAGTTGAAGGATCTCGGTATCCACTTTATACTTCAGGCGATACTTCAATGAAATCAGAATTTCTTAAGAAGTTAAGGATTGCCGTTTCCGTATGTCCGCTTGTTGAAGAATTGCATGTTAATATGGTGAGCAAAGACTCTATCGAAGAATTGAAAAAATTGAAAAGACTCACAGTACTAAGCATTGATATGAATAATTGTGATGGTGAATTTTTGCCAAGTTTTATTGAGCTACTTAGAAAAATAGGACCGCAGCTGAAGCGTCTTATTGTCGAATGTATTTTATATGACTGCCATTTTCCAGTCGATTTTATCTGTAACTTCTGTCCTAATTTGCAGACCCTTACGATATTAGGAAGAACAACGGCGAGCAATTCGGCAGAAACTAAATGCCGTCTTCGTCTGAAAAAAATATTGATTACATTTACAGATCAAAAGGCTCTTCTGTTTCTGTTGTCTAACTGCCAGATCTTGGAAGAATTGGTGCTCTCGAACGCCGAGTGTTTTGACGATAGCCTCTTGGATCGAATAATGAAAACAAATCCTCTATCGGACCTCAAAAGCGCCAGCATTCAAAACTCAAATATATCCAGGAATGGATTTCGGAGGCTTCTGAAAAAGAAAGTTTCTTTGTAGAGACTGCATTGCCTTTTCTGAGAAGACGTTCTTCTCCGTGATAAAGAGCTTAACTGATAAACTGAATTTTACTAACTTAAAATATATTTGAAAATTTCCATGACTTTCTTTCTTCATTTTCCATATCATATAATCCCTGAGCCATACCTTGCTTACATAGGCTAGAAATTGTCGGAAGTGTTTCTATGAACAGGCCAGTGGAAACTTATTTCATTGACTCGTGTTATATAATAATACGAGTACCTCTAGTTAAAATATCTTTTGTTTTCTTCTTCTCCAACCTTAAGCGTTTGGAAAATGTGCTTTTGAAGGATGGCGCGTGTTTAGACAATAGCTTTTGTTTGAATCGAACTCTCTCTCTGAGCTTAAATATTTCGGACTTATATCTTTCTTTGAAAGGTATTCGAATGTTTATTGCAAATTCAGAATTTCTGAACTTTCTCTGAAACAAGTACTTTTTCTTCGATTAAAAAGTGATCTCACTAGTAATCTGACTTCCAGCATGAGACGTTCGAGCTTCATCCAGTATTACCTTTACGTTTTGAGAAAACGGATAGGATGTCACCTCGGTCTGGTCGCATCACGATAAAAAATGACATATATGTAGAGATTAATTTCATATATAATGTGTGAAATATGACAATGTGTTATATAAATAAACTATCGATTCAATTATAATAGAAATTTCGCATTAAAATTAATTTATGATTAAAGTGTGTTAACCTATCATTATGGCTTTGAGAAGTAAAACATTTTGTTTCATTCGACAAAACTGCTCTAAATCCAGAAGTAGAAAAGTTCTTTTTTTCTCCCTATTCAAAACTACTTCGGAGAAAAACTATTCTACATTGATTTATTATTGTAGAAATAGTGAATCAGTAATATATGTGTGTGATTCTTATTTCTACTTGGTTCTAAATAAAATGGCTAACTTCCTTTTTATTATTTTGGTGTATCATTTTACTTCGCTCACTTGTTTGGTTAACTATACTATTTTCATCATTTTCTATTTGTATATTTTTAAACGAGATACTTATTTAAGAAATAGATGAAAAAAATTTAAATGAACGGCCTTTCAGTTTTGTTAATGCAAAACATATTATGATTCAAAAAACGTCATTCATTTGATAATTTCAAGAGGGATGATGGGCCTGATATATCCTATATGATCAAAAGTATCTGGACACCTCCGGATTTGCACATTTTTTTCCAATTTCTCCAGAAGGGTAGAGGCACTGCTCTTGAACTTCAACTATATGGTGAATAAGCTTGAAGTTACATTTTACAGTGAAGATTCGGTCACGAGGGCATGTCAGATATTGATGAAAAAGAAAATGAATTCAGCTCACCCTGTTCCACAGAAACCTGGTAATGAATTGCAATTTTCAAAACTCGTGTTGTTTGCTATGCACATTGCTTGCACGCATTTTCGTGAAAAGGGCATGCATATCCGGAAAGATAGAAAGTTTTTCTTAAAAAATCCCAAATTTTTCCCTTTATATTTTTTTATAACATGCAGAGGCGTATAATTTTCAACCAAATTATACGCCACTAACAGAATACGTTAGCAAAGTAGTATTTTAAAATTTGAAGTAAATAGTTAAAATTATTAGAGAAAATAAGAGTATTTCTGGTAAATAATTCTTTACTGCGCATGTTTGAAACATAGTGCAGTTTTCTTTTAAAATCTGGAGGAGTGATATATAGAGCAGCTTATATGAAAATTCCAGTCAAATACCATAAAAATTTAGAAAGATATCGGCATCGCAACGAGTAAAATTTCTGTTGGTCTCAAAGAGAAACAAAGCGATGATGGTTTTTCCAAAAATTGCTGTTTCTTGAACTTGAATCTTCGAATAGTAATCGCCGAACTGCAATTTAAATTATGTATTTTATTTATAAATATGCATGCGTATTTAAAATATTTAATATTTATAAAATCCAATAAAATTATATTCGTGTGCTGTGTAAATAAAAATGAATCCAAGAATATTCCTTCTGTGGCTGATTAAAAATTACAGGTAAACTAAAAATTCTCAGAATATACACACAATTTGTAATTTATTTACTGCAGTGATACATTTGATGTGTTGTGTACAGCAGTTCTCATCAATATAGCTCTATGAAGAATCATTTTTAATAAACTTACTTACAAAATTATAAAATTTGATAAATCTACCTAAACTTATAAAATGCAATGTTTATGTGTGCGCGCGATGTAAAGACGAATCTATCGCATTTACAGCCATGAAATTTGGCACATAGGTAGTCTGAAGGGTGACTCAATGCACTTCGAAGCCCGATTTTTAAAGTTTTTATCTAGAAAATTTTATATTTAATGTTTTGTGTTGTTTTGGGTCATTTTCGGTTCGTCAATGGTTGTAGTATCTTTTCTAATGCTCGTTTAAAAACAATCAATGCACCATCGGATATAACAAACAATTTTCGTTCTAATGATGCTTGTTTTGAATTTCTGGCGTAATTTACTGAATTTTGCGAAATTTTTTACTGTCACTTTTTGCTAATATTTTGAATTTTTAATTCCTTGCATCCGACGTTCTAATGATGCTATCATTTTCATTTTTAAGTAATAACTAAAAATTTCTCCTTTATTTAAAACAAGAACGGTTAAAATATCTTTTATGATTAAATTTTAATTAATTTTTTTCTGAAGCGTTCAAATATTTTCGCTCCATTATTTCCTCCTTGATTCTTCGTAACCAAGGTCGCGGTGTTGTTTCCCAGCATGCATTTCGTCATAATCCCTTCGCTTTCAGCGAGATTTTGCAGTGCGATTGTACCGTCTGTCGTCGCGTCGAGAGATCATGCTTTTAATTTGTTTGTTTTTATACTTTTTGAAGGCTGATACTTTTAGTTACAGAAGACATGTTCATCCTGCGTGTACTTTCGCTGAAAGTGAGAAAAAAAATTGAAATATAACCTCAAGGAGCTATTTACATACTGTGGTTTCAAAGTTTAAACCTGAAGCTGAAGATTGTGGGCTTTTTTTTTTTAAAAAAATTTTGAAATTCATGATGTCACAGGCAACTCCGTGAAGGTACTGCTAGTATAGAATAAAATGACAAGAAGGTGGTTGTTTGTAGGGGGAAAATAAAGGGGATTAAAAATTAAGAAAAAATGTAACGCGTATTAGGGTGGGGGGCACAGTTTTGGCAGTTCTGCCAAGGCCACAGGATCACCTGGGTAGGGTACTGCGTTTATTGTTTTGATAGTATAGTGAAGAGAATCGAATATGCATTTTGGACTTCACCCTTTCATAGGATTGGTCCAAAATGTGATACGATTACACAAATTTGTACGAGAGGATATATTAGAGAGATCATGCACTAGAATTCACCCGTCTACCTTGTCCCATTTTTGAGGTCCTGCGTTCACAAACACATGATTAAACATTCCGGCAGTCAGTCAGCCTGTAGACAGATTGCTCCAAAATTTGATAAGGATCTACAATTCTGGTGATGAAATCGTGTACCAAATTTCATCTATATAATTCAGATGTCCCCAACCCTTGTTACACGTCCCCTTGAGCGTACGCAAACGGCCAATTGGGAATATGCGAAAATATTGTTTACAGGACCGGCCCGAGAGGGTCCCGAATCTGCAGGCCCGGCGCAGCTGATTGATTTTGATAATCAAAATGAAAACTGATTGCATTGATTTATTTAATGAAATGGAAATTCGTTGTCGAGTTTTGATTTTCAGGATCAAAATATTGCAAATATTTTTTATTTAAAATAAATTATTCAAATTTTGTTCTGTTCTGAAAATTATATAGACCTTACCTGTTACCGTCACATTTGCCGAAAGATATTTCTCAAGACTGAAAATTATAAGAAAAAATATTTAAAATCTAACATTATTTAAGAAAGATTTACCTCCGTGGCCATTTTATCTATCGAATCCGAACTAACTAAAAAACTTAATTTTGATTATATTATCTACGAATTTGCAATAAAACTTGCAAAAAAAGTTAATCAAAAGTCCCAGATAGTAATCTTGCTCTAATAAGTCGAATACCGAATTTCATTTTATAAGTTTAAGAAACTATTTTTTTCATTGTTTGATTGATTGACGAATAAATTATTTTGCTGTACGAAATTTGCTTCAAGGCCCAGCAAGTCAACTTTGCACCAGGCCCTGCTTTTGTTGGGATCCGCCCTGAATGTTGGTAATGACGAACAACATAAAAAATAAAGGACTAAAATGAAAAATTTATTGTATAGCAACGGATTCGGAAACCCTTCGCGTTTTTGCGCATGCGCCTGGTGGAGTTATTTTCATCAAAATAGGGGGAAAGTGAAGAATGGAAGGGTGATGTTTACATTTTACTGAGTGTGAACTAACAAAGAACTCCGGAAATACACTCATATGACTCATTGCCTGACACCCCTTTCCGGCGCAAAATCATCCAAAAGTGGTAATTTCGGAATCCGTTGCTGAACAGTAATAGAATTTTGTTTCCCCAAGTTTGTGTTAAAATGGAAACTTATGCTATTCCAAAAGTCTACAGGAAACAGTGAAATATGAGTACCATGAAACTCGGTTTTGAAGCAATAAAATATTGAATACCTTCCTCGCTCACCGAGTTTGTGGAAAAAGTACTCGTTTAGAACGTGTATCAAAAACAAATATCGCAGTTCCAGACACGAAATTATATCTGTCTTTGTTTGAACTAGTTTTATAAAACTCACTTCCATGAAACAAACACAAGGATCACATTGAAATTGTCTTTCACTGGAATATTTCATTAGCAAATGAGTAATCTTTAGCTTTCATTAATTAATTCTATACAATGCGAAATTATTTCATTGTAATAGATCCATTAGGTCCAAATTTCTGACACTATTAGAAAATTGGACCTAATGGACCTAAAAAATGGACCTAAATGGAAATGGAAAACCTACAAATATCAAGAAGTTAATTCGAATCGTTTGGCCTTTAAACTTATCTAAGCCCTTAATATTACTAATCGAAACTTTTTGATCGGAAGAATATGACAGTAGGAAGTATTCTAAAATAAAAAGGCAACATAAGGGGTACGGGAGAAAAAGAATTCCTAAAGATGTAATTGAATCGTTGCTTATAGAATACAGGAGTCGATAATATCAAAATGTTGGGAGCTTTCCCAATTTTTTTTAAAAATTATTATTATTTTTTTAAATCAATGATTAAAATTGTTCTGTTTATCTGGTAAAATTTTATACCTATAAAGGGATTCGTGTCATTTCTCCCTTCCTTATGTAAACACCCCTCTCGAATGTGAAAGAAAGCATAAACGCAATTTTGAAAAAAATGTGGATTCATGTGGTTTTCTGCAATAAAAGATTATATTATTATCACAAACCAGCGGGAGTAGCCTCCCCTAAACTTTCTCGTATACTTCTCAAAAATGTGTCATTTCCTCTCCCCCTACGTGTATAAAAAATTCGAACCTACTGTAACCCAGAATGCAATGACTATCAGAAGGTTTTTCATTACAAATTATAGTGATTGTAAAATATTTAGGTGAAGAATCATATTCAAAGAGATGCGTATGTATTAAAACTTAGCAATATTTATTTTCTATCCCACTCTAGCAAGCTCGCTAATGCGAGGGCAGGCGCGAGCGAAAAGAAAACAGGAGAAAATGACCTCGTCCTCTATCGCTGAATAGCTTGCGCATGCGCAGAGATTGCTTCAGTACACAAGTAAAAAAATTGAATATGCAATTTGAACGCTTTTTTTCAACCGATTGAAACGAAATTTGGGTACAGATCTACACTATGTGTCCAAAAGTATCCGGACACTTGCAGATTTTCACATTTCTAAAAATTTCTCCGGAATGGTTTAACTGACTGCCTTTACACTTCGGCCATGTAAAGAATAGACAATAACTCACATTTTTCATTGAAGATTCGGTCCTGAGGGCAATTAGGGGACCGTCAATAAACTGATGAAGACAGAAGTGTTTTTGGCCCACCCCGCTTCACAGAATACTGATACAAAGGTGAAACTTTCAGAAATGGCAATGTATAATGAGCATAATATTTACAGAAATTTTCGTAAACTCAGCACAAATATTTGGAAAGATATAAAGGTTTTCTTAAAAAATCTCAAATTTTTCCACCTCTTTTTTGCTTATAACATGCAGAGTTTTCTGTTATATTATACGAAACTTATAGAAAAGATGACAAATGTTAGAGATGTATTTTGTAAAAATTTGGAAAAGAATGTTTGAATATTACAGGAATTAAGAGTATTTTTAGTAAATAATGTTTTATTGCGCATGTGCGAAACATAGTGTAATTTTTCTTTCACAACTTTAAAGCCAGATATATAGGGCAAATTATATAAAAAAATCAGTTCAATATCATTAGTATTCAGAAAGATATCGGCATTACAATGAGCAGAATTTTAGCCCCTGTCGAAGAGAAGCTAAAAGATGAGGGGTTGTACAAAAATTGATATTTTTTAAACTTGTATCTTTAAATAGTTATATTGAATTTTATAGTGGTTAGAATTTGCTAAGTCTTCCCAAATATTTGCGCTGAGTTTACGAAATTTTCTGTAAATATTATGCACATTAAACATTACCATTTCTGAAAGTTTCATCTTGTTATCAGTATTCTGTAAAGCGGGGTGGGCCAAAAACGTTTTTGTCTTCATCAGTTTGCAGATGGTCCCCTAATTGCCCTCAGGACCGAATCTTCAATGTAAAATGTGAGTTATTGTCTATTCTTTACATGTCCGAAGTTTAAAGGCAGCCAGTTAAATCATTCTGGAGAAATTCTAAAAAATGTGAAAATCTGCAAGTGTCCGGATACTTTTGGGCATATAGTGTATAACTAATATTAGCAACCGTCGTACCAATTTTTATTTATCTAAACCAAAGGGTTTAGGACATATAATTTTTACAAGTATGAGATTATACTGTCTGACAGACCATCAACCCTTCGATGAATTTGGTCCAAACTTTGATACGGACCTACATTCATGATGATAAAACTGTGTACCAAATTTTATCCATCTAGCTACTCAAATTTTTGAGTTATAGTGTTCACATGACCTCAGACAAACAAACAGACTTCCCGTAGACGGATTGTGTCCAAAATTTGACAGAAACATTCAAATTATATGTAAAAATCACATACCAAATTTCATCCCTGTATCTCTAATAGTTTTCGAGTTATCGTGTTCACAGACACACAGACAGACATAATTCCAAAAATTGTGTTTTTCGGACTCAGGGAGGTCTGAAACGTGTAGATTCGTCAAAATCTCGAGTTCGAATTTTTTGACGATTACAATATTTTATACTCTTTGTATACTTCATATACGAGAAAGTAAAAAGATAGAAATCCACATCACAAAGCTGGCTAGAAATCTTTTTATAGGCATTTTGGATCTTCCAAATCCACTTATTTGTTCTGAAGTTCTTTTCGCTCTCAACAATTCTAAATACAGTTTCCCCTATGAAACTACAAAATGGTCCCTTCCGCTTAAACTCCCATAATAAATCTCTTTCGCAATACCGTACGTACTCCCTTCTGTGGTAAAATTTTGTCAAAATCCATGTCACTCATGATATTTTTGTATTCTATAAAGTTGTTTCTCTCTTTTTTTTCCTATTTATTTCATATCCAATGTTGGTTTTCCCGATGTTGTTGTTGTTTTTGGTTTAAGCAACAATTGAGACTCAGCAGAAATGCCTAACACTGGCACTCATTTCCACAAATCAGTCATGATTTAAGTAGACTATATAAGATAATTTTCTGCTAATTGCGCCTGCCGAATTCAAATATTAAAAACGGTACCATAGTTTGTGTAAATTATACAGACCGACAGACAGTCAACCCTTTGACGGATTTGGCTCAAAATTTTTTACGGACCTTCATTCATGACGATAAACCCGTGTACCAAATTTCATCCCCGTAGCTGTACTAGTTTTCGAGTTATCATGTTCACAGATAGACAAACAGACATAATTCCAAAGTTGTGTTTTTCGAACTCAAGGAGGTCTAAAACGTGGAGATTCGTCAAAATCTCGAGTTCGAATTTTTTTAAGATTACAGTACTTTCTCTTTGTATACTTCGTATGCGAGAAAGAAAAAAGAAATAATAATAATATAGAGATAATTATTAATTAATTGCTTAGTTTGTCTTTTAAAATTACTTCCAATTTATGTATCAATTATGTATTATTTCCTAAAACTCTTAAATATTAAAAATAAATCTTAACTGACGTTTTTAGTTTAAAATTTATCATTTTTTCTTGCTTATTTGTCTGTTACTTATTTTCTGTAAAATTATTTTCTCTGCCATTTTTGCTCATAATATTATTCTATAATTATTATTTATGATTCATAATGCTCTGTTACCTAAATATGTAGCAGAAATTGAATCATTTCTTAATTTTGCAATTCCACTCTCTTTCCTTTTAAAATCAAGTTTTTCTTTTTAAAAGCATTTCTTTTATTTTGCTTTGTTTCATTTAACTCCTAGTTCCCTTTCTATTATATTTCTCATATTTGCTTCATTTCGTAATTCTTTGTTTGTAGGACTCGAAACTGATGTTAGGAATTTCCATAATTTTAGAAAAACGAAAACTGACTTTCGTTGAAAATAAACATAGGTTTGTAGATCGTCATTGCATAACGAATTCATGAATTGAATTCAATCTTTTATTTTTTCCCGTTGTTGTGAAATTCATACTGCGTATAGTGCGTATTTATTGTTTTTCTGTTTTTATTATACCTTTCGTTGCTGTATGACAAGCAGAGATAATCAAAAATACAAACTTCTCAACTCCAGGAAGAGTTATTTTTCTCGGTAACTTGCCTGTTGCGGGGAAAAAAATGATTTCCTCATTTATTTCTGAGAATCAAATCAGCGTTTTCTACCCATTGCTCATGTCAGTCGGATGGAAGTAACAAATTCGTTGAAAGTTGGCCTCTCCGTCTGTTTATTTGACCGTGTGTAGGTAAACATGGTAGCTCAAAATCGCAACGAACCAGATAAACGAGATTTCGTAAGTGCTCCTTACATAAAGTGATCATTTATTTTCCCCCTGAAAACGGGACATTTTAAAATTTTTATTTAATATTATGTAAATTTCAGAAAACACATATTTCTTCATTTTTTATTTATTAATGAAAAGGTCAGGAATAAACACGTGAAAATAAATAATTCATGTGATCTTGCATTTTTTTTTTGAAAAACACATTTTTGCTTCAGTATATTTGATGTAGATTTAAAAAAAAATGAATTTTCGGCAAGATTCCTTAAAATTAACTTTGGTAATTAACGTTGCTTTATAAATTGCGACTTGCAACCGTGTTTTCTAGCTCGTCCAGAACTTATTTACAAGAAAAAGACCCTTTCCACGGATGTATCAGTGCCGGACAGACCTAGAATATATTCAATAAATATAGGAAAG
Source organism: Araneus ventricosus (assembly GCA_013235015.1). Lineage (NCBI taxonomy): Eukaryota > Metazoa > Arthropoda > Arachnida > Araneae > Araneidae > Araneus > Araneus ventricosus. The sequence continues at coordinate 69,619 of BGPR01004611.1, read as the reverse complement.
TTCGTTTGATTTAAATTATTTGCGTGAAAGTATTTGAACAGATTCTCCCATGACTTTCGCTTTAAATATTCCCAGTGTTTCATTCTGTCATTTCATGCTGTGTAATGTAGTTAGAACTAAATGAGAGACAGCAGGCTTCTGATAAACTTACATATTTGTGACAAGTATAGCGTATGTTCCGCCGTCGCCCGGCTACTAGACGTTACCGTAGGATTTTTTATTTTTTGCGCCTTCTTGTTTGAAATTGTTATCGTGGGTTGCTCTCTTTCTGGAAACAGGACATTTTGGCGTCCAGAAGCTGTGCTTGGGGACAACGGGACAGCCTACCAAAGAAGGGGGACGTATTTTCACATTATCCTTACACCAAGTTGCCGATCAGTGATAAATTTTGTACCAATTCTTTCGAAGTGTAAACATATCTGTCCGTATGTACATGACCCCAATAACCGCAAAGCGCTACAAGCTAGGTTAATTAAATTTGGTATGTGCCTTTGACACCAAGTTATAGATCTGCATGAAATTTTGGGCCCATCCGGCTAATGGGAAGACGTTTATAATTAGGATTACCATAATTGTTTTAGTTCAAATCCGGTCACACCGGAGAGGGGATCAAAATATAGTACAAAAATTTAAATGCTGCCTACCAATGACCCTCTTCTATAACATCACTAGTAGTACCCTCACGGCGTTGCCCGTGACATCCTGAACTTCAAAAAAAAATTTAAAAAAGCTTACAATCTTCAGCTTCAGGTTTAAACTTTGAAGCCACATTGTGTAAATAGCTCCTTGAGGTCAGCGTTGAATTTTTTTCAGTTTCAGCGAAAGTACACGCAAGATGAACATGTAAAAACAAGCAAATTAAAACCATGATCTTTCGGCGCGACGACAGACGGTACGATCGTACTTCAAAATCTTGCTGAAAGCAAAGGGATAATAATGTCACGTGGTTCCGCCGAAATGCATGCTGGGAATAGAACACCGTACCCTTGGTTGCGAAGAATCAAGGAGGGAAAAATGGAGCGAAAATACTTTAACACTTCAGAAGAAAATTAATTAATATTCAACCATGAAAGATATTTTAACCGTTCTTGTTTTATATCGGGGGGGGGGATATTCCATTCATTACCTCAAAAAATGAAAGCGATAACGTTGTTATAACGGGGGATGCAGTAAATTTAAATACGAAAACAAAATTTTGTCGGCAAAACTGACTATTTTTTAAAACTTCTCAAAATTCAGTAAATTACGTTTGAAGCTCAAAACAAATTTCATTAGAAAGAAAATTGTTTGTTCTATCCAATGGTGCATCGATTGTTTTTCAACTATCATTAGAAAAGATGCTGCAGCAGTAAACGTGCCGAAAATGACCCCAAACAACACAAAACATTAAATAAAAAAAATCTAGATTAAATTTTAAAATTCCGGCTTAGAGGTGCATTCAGTCACCATTACGACTACCTGTGTGCCGAATTTCATGGCTGTTAGTGCGATAGATTCGTCTGGACATCGCAGACACACACGCACACTAACATTGCCTTTTGTAAGTATAGAATACAGAGTGAAAAAAGAATTTAAGTCGTCAGAATGCAAAGAATATACAATTTTTATTAATTCAAGTTTATAGTATTAAAATACAGAATTAAAACAAAACTGCCAAAGCTTTTAATTTTCAGTATGAACTGTGTCTGGATAAGGAGGCTCATCCACTTTCTCATTAAGAAGGGATGTAAACAGTATGAACAATGGATTTTCTTTCACTGGTTTGGGATGAAGTCAGCTTTTCTCTATCACAACCAAATTTCTCCCTCGTGGTATTCTCCGGCGTAAATCTGGACATTTTGAATATCCGGACGTATGACAACCCTAGATAAAGAACACTCAATTACAAATGAAGATTTACTACTTTTATTCTTATCCAGAAACGTAGCATTTGAAAATGTCTATCTGAAAGTTATAATTATAAACTTACGTTTAAGCACATATTTTTTCATGTACGCATTATATACATTGCATGACAAATCTAAAATAAATATAGTAGTATGTTTAAAATAATACACATAAAAGAGAAGAAATCTTATATATCCATGTAGTTTGCTCTAAAACTTCTGTATAAACACAATTGAATACCTCAGAAGTAGGAGATACAACCGTCAACGACTCAAAAGATCTCGCCCGTGAAAGCCCTACGCTTCAAAATAGAAAATATTTGCCAAAAACGGGTATCAAATGTTCCTAAAAACACGTGTTTGCGTCTAAAGTACCTTTTTTATTTCACGAAGGAATTTTTATTTTGTAAACTAAGAAAGTAATTATGAACCGAATCTTAATCATGTGTATTCGACTTACAGATTATAAAGGAATTTTCTTTAACTCCAAAAGCTTTGATTTTAAATTTATAAGTCCGATAATTATTTGAATGCATTGCACACTATTCTTCAATTATATCCTGTGTGTTGAAAAGCATTATTGATCTTTAGAGAAATTTATAACGACATATTTTTTTTCATTTAAGTAAATTTATATACTTTAATCTGTATGAATATATTGAACTCCATTCTCGAAAAAATTTCGTTTATAAAAACCATCATTAATCTTTATTATCACCATTAACTTTTCGTTGTTTTTTGCATTGAATCTATCTGCGACGTTGTATGTAATATCTTATTTATTTTCTTATTTATTCAATTCTTTTTACATATACATATCAGTGATAAGATTAAGTGTGTTACTCATTAAGTAGATGATCAAAACTTTTGAATGAGGAAACAACACTGCATGAACTTTTCAGAGGAAATAACATTGCAGAGAACTCTGCAGAGGAAACAATATCAAATAATACATTACAATACGGAAAAAAAGGGATGGTAACTGATGTTTATTAAAATGTCTGCCTAAAATTGAATCGTTGATTGCAGAAGCCACATGAGTCAATTTTTTTTTTAAATTACATTTGTCCTGACTTCACATACTAAAGAGGTATTCAGATAATGAGTGAAGAAAGGACAAGAGTCAAGTAAGTCACACTACAGGTAAAAAAAATGACGGGGGGCTGTCTTTTTTCAAACAGCAGCTGATGTTAAAGGCGTAGGACTGCTTCACTCGCGTGACTCTTTTCCGATTTTCAAATTTTTTTTGTAACTTCTGTTGTTACTCTTTATCTCTAAAATAAGACATTATTTATGTTTTTAACATATGTAGTTACCGAGATATAGAGGATCGCGTCACCAATTCATGCGTATTTTTTCCCAACTTTCCGACTCAGTAGTCGTTGAACTACAATTCCGATTTTCAATTTCTTTTGTAACTTCTGTTGTTACCCTTTATTTCTAAAATAATACATTAGTTATGTTTCAACATATGTAGTTACCGAGATATAGAGGATCTCCCATACAACATTGTGGCGTTTTGGCGTGTGAATAAAATTCCTTCCTGATACCCCATTGGGAGGAACGTAGTCCTACGTTAAAAAAATAATTAATCACTGATTCATCATTAAAAAATTGATCAGTTTGTTTTATCCTCTAGAATTTTGATATTATTGACTAATGTGGTATCTGCAATCAATATTTCCCATTGATATGATTCCCATTTGTCGTTAAAATACTTGTTTGCAGAATTTGTACGACAAACAAAAATAATTCTAAAAAATAATTAGATATTTACTAGTTTTATCCTCGATAATTACATCAAATTTATTGTCTCGGTTGCATTTCTAGATTCCTTCTTATCCACTCTAGTTGAAATTTTAAAATCTTCAGAACGTCAGTTTAATATTTTTAATTCGTTTTCCCACAGCAAAACACACAGAGACTTACTGAAAAAAAAGGATTTTTCTTATAGCTATATTTCATCAAAATACGTGGAATTTATTGTCTTAAAATTGACCAAACTTCACATGTATACTTATAGAACTCGAAAATTAAAAAAAAATATTATAAGCAAAATTGTAAACTACTATACACACACGTATAGATTCTTTGTACATGCACTTTTTACAAATGATGTTTATAAAGATTTTCAAAACAAATTTTATCAGACATCAAGGGCCTTAATAGTTATATCTATACAAGCAATTTTTTAATTATGAAAACAATAGTAAACTACAGTATTTGAAAGTTGAAACGAAGTCTCAGCGCATTTCAGAATTTATCGGCCTTAAATGTATAGTAATAAATGTTAAAAATTCCAAAACAAAAAGCAAAGGGAGTAAAACAAAGCTGTTTAATAAGTATCACAAACGAAGATTATAAGAACGCTTTACTTAATGAAACAATACATCGACATAAGCAATTTTCTATAAATCTAAAACACATACCGTGACTTCAACTTTAACAAACAAAATTTCTTTATTATCGTTTTGTAATAAAATCTATTTAAATGATGATGGGGTAACAGGGAAATATGATCATTATTCATTGCTTAAATAGTAACAAGCACCTTTTATGTTTTGATTTTATGTGTTTCATTTACTTATAATGATCAGGCCAACGTTTTTTAATCAATAGTATATTTAAAATTTTGCATGTAATGCAACACATAAATGATCGTAAAATTCCCAACAAAAGCATGCTTTTATTTCTTACTAGCTTTAATAGTTTCTGCTCGAGGTGGTGTAACTTTTTACTACTTACTATGGGGAGGGGAAAAATTTGGCACATTCCATTAGCTCTTTCAAGTCAGATCACCCTATACTTTGTCCTTATCTCGTTAGAAAGAGCAATTCATGAATAGGTAGACCATGTAAAAAAAAAAAAAAACTATTAAAATTTCTGTGTTAAAAAAGGGGAATTCAATACATATTTTGAATAAAATTAATGTCACAGGTAAATAAATATTGTATAATCAGTCAGTATCAAATAATTCATTCAGTCTTCGGTGATAGGAAACGAATCTTCTTGCTCTTCGTCCAGTTGAAGATCATCCACATCATCGTCGATGATTAGCCTGTCTCTGTTGACGCATCCCAGTCCTGAGCAATTGCTGCACATGTTTGAGCAGTTGAGACCACTCCTTCGACACTCGCAGTTTTGTACGCATTCGTCTTTGAAGGTGCAAACGATGAGTGAGAGTAAGTCCGGGAGCAGCAGGATGTGTAGTCGTATTAGGACGAAGATGACAAACAATCGTTTTCCAACAGAACTTCAATGGATATTTCTGCTCATCGAGCAATTGCTGCACTTGGCAATAAGCTCTACAAGAGTGTTGTTTATCAGCCGCTAAAGGGGGGTGGGGAGTGCAGCCAACTTGAACATGGAATGCGCAGGCTGTTTTGCAATTGTCTGCAAATAACATTGGTGGCGTAGAGTATTAAAATCGTCGGTGTTCCGAGATGAAAAAGAGAAAGGACTTGGAGCTATCGTGATTGGCAACGATTAGTCGTGTTAATTGTTCATGCGCCAGCTAACATCCAATTAAAAATGGTCATGCCGAAGGAAGGTAATCAACAGGAAAAAGTGCACTCCATTCTTGACATTCATCGAGGCATCGGGGAAATGAAGGATGTTCTCTTGGTTGTACACGCTTTTACAGGATGTAATACCGTTTCAGCAATTTACAGAAAGGGGAAAATAGTGCCTTTCAAAAAAGTTCAAGCCAACAAGGCGCCTCATATTAAGCTTCTTAGATTCAATGAACCAAACGCAGACCCAAATGCGGTGGCTGATGCTGGAAAGCATTTTCTCCTTTCCGTGTTTGGACTTCGGAACACTGAAGGTTTGGATACTTTTACACCACCAATGTTATTTGCAGACGATCGGAAAACAGCCTGTGCATTCCATATTCAAGTTGGCTGCACTCCCTCCCCCCTTTAGCGGCTGATAAACAACACTCTTGTAGAGCTTATCACCAAGTGTAGCAATTGCTCAATGAGCAGAAATATCCATTGAAGTGCGGTTGGAAAACGATTGGTGGTCATCTTCGTCCTAATACGACTACACATCCTGCTGCTCCCGGACTTACTCTCACTCATCGTTTGCACCTTCAAAGACGAATGCGTACAAAACTGCGAGTGTCGAAGGAGTGGTCTCAACTGCTCAAACATGTGCAGCAATTGCTCAGGACTGGGATGCGTCAACAGAGACAGGCTAATCATCGACGATGATGTGGATGATCTTCAACTGGACGAAGAGCAAGAAGATTCGTTTCCTACCACCAGACTGAATGAACTATTTGATGCTGAATGATTATACAATATTGATTTACTTGTAACATTAATTTCATTCAAGATTTGTATTGAATTACCCTTTTTTAATACAGAATTTTAAATAGTTTTCGTTGTTTTTTACATGATCTTCCTATTCATCAATTTCTCTTTTTAACGAGATAAGTACAAAGTATAACAGTAATCTGGCTTAAAAGAGCTAATGGAATGTGCCAAATTGTTTACCCTCCCCATAGTAAGTAGTAGAAAGTTACACGACCTCGAACAGAAACTATTAAAGGTAGAAGAAAAAAATAAAAACATGCTTTTGTTGGGAATTTCACGATCATTTATTTGTTACATTAAGGGTAAGTTGAAAATCAAATAGTTTTCGAGATATTCAAGAAAAACTAAAAAAAAAGGGTTAAAATCCAAGATGACGGCAAATTTTGAGACCCATTTTCTCGAGAACTATTAAAGCTGTAAGAAAAACAAAAGTATTTATTTGTAGAGAATTTTACGCTCTTTAATTTGTTAAATCAATTATGATTTGAAAACTGAATAATTTTCGAGATATTCAAGAAAAACTAAAAAAGGGGATGGAATCTAAGATGGCTTCGCGAGCTCACCCTCCCAGGGCTTTAGTATCTTCATTAAAAGCTCCTCACAAACAAATGTACAAATTTTCAAAACTAAACGATTTAGTGTTTTTTTTTTCCAAACCCTTCGTTTACTGGACTATCAACTAAGATTTTTAAAAATTCATCCACTTTGAGACCAATTATCACAAAAACTATTAAAGTTTGTAGAAAAATCAATGCATAACTTTGTAGGGAATGGTACGCTCTTAAATTTGTAAAATCACATGCAATTTGAATATTGAATATGTTTCGAAACATTCAAGAAAGACTAAAAAAGAGGGGGAGGAAATCCAAGACGGCGGCAACCTTTGAGACCCATTATCTTGGAAACTATTAAAGATGGAAGAAATATAAAAGTATGTATTTATACAGAATTTTATGCTCTTTAATTTGTTAAATCACTTGTAATTTGAAAACTCTATAGTTTTCGAGATATCTTCGAAAAACTGTTTAAAATGACCATTTCCCCTTCTTTCAACCCCCCTCCCGTCCTCCGAAAACCGACGGTCGAGGTCGTGTGACTTTTTACTACTTACTACAGGGAGGGTATGGAACAATGTGGCGCTGGAGATAACTTTTCTTTTTGGATGTTTGGGTTTTGACGTAATTGTACTGTTCTATTACAAGATAATAGGAAAGATGTTTCAAGTAGCAATGATTGGCCCTGGTGTCTGTCTCTAACGCTCTTCACAAATCTTCGCCAAACTTTTTCGTTTCCCGCTTTTGTACGGACTATGAATATGAAATCGCTCTCTCCTGGAATATGCCATATTGGCTCCTTAATCTTTCCTTTGGTGATTCTACAGAAAGTGTTTTGTTTCCTTGTAAGTTTCACTTTGGCTGGTTTTAGGTGCATCACGTGACTATCCAAAACAGCTTTTTACGCCAAATTGTTTATCCTCGTCGCTATTGTCACGCTGTGTTCATTGAAAGCCCGTTAATCCGCCTTGTCTAAGAATTTTAGAACGAATGGGATACTATTTTCGAGAACTAGTCACATGCTGATCTAATTAGGATAATATTATTTACTTTTTTGTTTGATGTGAGTATCGACTGATTTATTTTCCTTTTCTATAAGTATTTCACGATCCTGAATTGAGTAAGCATTTTTATTTTTTGAATCTGGATTGGAGATTATGATTATGTCTGAAATTAAACATCATTGACTTAAAAACATCCGATTTTAGAGTTGAAGAACTTACTAATGGTTATTGTTGTCGATCACTTTGTAAACAGTCATACTATCGATTTTAAGGAACTTCTTAATGCTGTCTTATAACTAATTTTTAAAACGAGCAATTAACTTTATTTCGAATTCGGTTGAAATCTAGAAGTTGGTACACACTCTTAAAACGTTGCCAAATCGCCAAAGCAAGACGTTGACCGCTGCATTTCACTGGCGCCAAATCGCGAAAGCTAAATGCAGGTAATACTTGTATTAGCTTTGGCGACTTGGCGCCATTTTAAGAGTGTGTACCAACTTCTAGATTTCAACCTCGAATTCTGCTATATTTTGTGTATGTTTTTAAGTTTTTCTTTTTTTCTGTATTCAATTAATTTCTTTTGTATAATACAAGATTATCGCCAGTGATGCCATATATCAAAGCTGTTCCCAAATAGAATAATATTTTTTATTCATTACAGAGGCAGGTCGACTGCAAGTGTAGGTATATAAGCGTAAGGAAATACAATAAATCTTAGAAGACTTAATTATTTAAATGGATAAAAAATTATTTTTTCCTTGATATCATTGAGAAACTGGACAAAAACATGCATTTCCACTATTTTTGAATGAACAATTTTTGCATTTGATCACAGTAGGGGTACAGACTAAAGTTCTGCTCTACTAGGAATCAAACAAAAATAAAATTTTGGAAATGCAATTAAAAAGCAAATGAATAAAATAAAAGCAAAACAAACAACTTAATAATTTTTATATGTGATCCCAGTAGGCCCTACAGACCTAAAGTTCAAAAGCCCTGCTATGAATAAAACATAGTAAGCACGCATTAAACCTGAGAGAAATTAAAACTCAAACATGTATAAGAAAATGCTGGTGATAATCTTGTATTGGCGACTTTTTGTCGCCTAATAGAACATCATATCTTTAAATCGCCAGAACAAAATATCATCAATGGGGTCCTATATTCAAGCTATTGAAAAAAGTTGCCAAAACAAAATTATCTCCAGTGATGCTGTATATCAAAGCTGTACCTCTTTGTTTTCAGTTGCATGAATACTTTTATTTTCTAGAAATCTTTATCCCGAATAGGATGAGAAGCAAAATTTTTTCAGATGAATCAAGAACTAAGCATGTTTCTGCCAGGTTCTTTAAAATGGTGCCAAGAAAATGAGTTCAGAATGGTATTTCAATGTCATTAAAAACACAATTTAAAATTTTCCTATCTATATATATAAATAATTTAATTTTGTTTTAATTAAGTCTTCAATGATTCATTATATTTTTTTACTTTTATGTACACCTCCAGCCGCAAAAATGCGATTCTTGAATAGTAAATGAGCCTTGTAGAATTTTTTTGCTGCCAAAAAGTGGTCGTACTTTGAAAAAAATCTTTAAAAAAAGAAAGATTCATATGAAGATTGGAAGGGTTTTTCAAATTCTGCTTCTTGTAACTATTTTTTTGGTTGAAATTTACAAGTTGGAACACATTCTTATTAAAATGGTGCCAGCGTGCCAAACTGTGCTTAGCAAGATGGATGCTAATGGTAAAAAAACATGCATCGGTCACGGTTAAAAGTTAATCGTTTAAAGTATAATCCTTCTTCGAACCCATTGCATTTATAGTTTGTCGTTGCACTATCTCCTGTTTTAAATGTAGAATTTCAACAGAACTAGTAGCTTTCCTTGCTCATTGAATGTAAGGAATCTGTTACTTTTAATTAATCTAATGAAGCAGGAAAAGTTAAGCTTGGGATGCCTGTGACATCTGAAGTGGGCACCGGGCAAATTTTTTTAACTTAAAAAAACATCATCGGCTTCGCTTTCAGCAAAGTGGGATCCTAGTAGCTTCGCTAACTTAGTGAATGTACAGAATCAGATTCTTTTAATTACTCTAATGAAGCAGCAGTACATTTGCCCTTAGTAACTTCACTACTAAGAGCAAATGTTCTTCAAAAGAAGTAGTAGTAAAAAATTAAAACTTACTCAGTTCTAATATTTGCACTTGCGAGGAAATGCTCTTAATATATGAAAAAGAAAAATGAACAATGCGGCGCATCAAGGAAACCAACGCGCAGGTGAAGACAACATTCCAAACGATGAATTCCAAAATATGACCAAGCAACTTCAAAAATTCCTTTAAAACGATTTTTATTATAAGGCAAAGAAAAAATCTCTCAATTATATGATCGGAAAAATATATAATCACTAAATAAACCCAAGTTCTATTTGTCATTTTTTACTAATTGAAATCATCTTTATTAAAATATATTTTATTATTTAATTAAACATTTTAAGTTATATAAAAATCTGTATAGTATGTAAACAACTCAAATATGCAAAACTCTTGCCATGATGTAAGCGATCTAGCTGATGGGTTGCCAGTGGAACTTATCCACTTGATTCCTCAGGTAACCATATTGGCGACGAAATTGCGTGTATTCCAACTTCTAGATACCAACCTTTTTTCTAATAAAAAAAATTGTTCCAGCCCACAATGGTCCAGTTTGCTTTCTAGTGCGAAAAAAAGGAAAAAAAAAAAAAAAAAACCTAGTTCTACAAAAGTAATTTTTGCTTTCTTGTATCCAAAATGCGAAAAGAAAAAGTATTATAATTGTCAAAAATTTCAACTTCGAGATTTTTTTATGAATCTCCACATTTTAGACCTGTATCGAGTAGGACAAAACTATTTGAAGAGTTGTATCTGTCTGTCTATAAACATGATAACCCAAAAACATAATATGGTGGAAAGAAAGATGAAACTCGTTATGCAGTCTAAAATTCTAGATTTCTGTCAAATTCTGGATGCAATTCACACACATGTACAGAAAGTCTGTCGGTATGCCTCTCTGTGTAAAGGGGACTCAATAAATCAAAAACCCAGGGGGGTTAAATTTGGTGGTATTATAACTAGAATTGTGAATCAAATTTTGGACTAAATAGGTCAAAGGTTTGATTGACTGCTAATATGTTTATTTGTGCTTATGGGAATGGGATAATTTAAAAAAATGCAATGAGCTAGATAAGTGAATTTTTCTATGTTCTTTACATCAAAGTTGCAGATCTATGTTTCATTTTGGACTTAGTTTGCTGGCAGGAAGACTTGTTTGCTCATCTATGTGTATGTGAACACAATATATATTGCAAAAATGCAACAAGCAAGGTAAATGAAATTTGATATGTGGTCCCAATACCAAAACTGTGGATCTCTTCAAATTATGGACATAAACGATGCATGGGAAGAGATCCAAAATGGCTATTCGATTGTTTTCCCTATTCTATGAAGCTAAACACAAAATGCACTGTATTGTGCAAATTGTGTGTGACTCGCTTCTGGTTTATTGCTTTATATCTGTTTGCCTTCCAATTTAAGTAATAACCAAATCCATTTGGATAATATTAAAGTGCCAAGTTCACATCGGTTCTTTGTCTTGTATACTGGGTATCAAATTTGGTTTTGTCTGAGGTCATTTTATTCTTTTTATTTCCATTCTTTTCGTCTGTTAATCCCAATCAGTATTTATACTAATGCTATTTGTTTTCTTGGTACAATGGAAATGTAGAAAATTTTATACTAAACTGTCATTGAGCTGGTTTTGAACAAGTTTGTTTACAAATAATTAAGCTCACTTTTTTCTCCTTCATGCATATTACACAATTCAAATGATACTAATTTAAGTAGTTTTTTTCTTTCCAATTATAAAATGTTACCAAGTACAGTTTATAATAGAGAAACTTGTTTATAGTTGAAAATAATTAAAAATGTGAAGTCATTTTAAGAATATTCATTGTTTTCTTTAGTTATGCAAAAAAAAAAAAAAAAAAGATTTTTTTTCAACTTCATGTGAAAAAAAGATCAATAATATTTCATTAACTTAAGTTGCAATGCATATAAAAGAGCATTTTTTAAATTTTGAATATATATGTGTATTTGTTTTTTATTTTTTATGGCCTGAAGCCCACTTTTTATAAACATTTCACTTTTGATTGTAAACAAAATATTTCTCAAATTTGAAAAAAATTAGAGATTAATAAAATTAATTTTTATTATATTGCATATTTATAAAAATATTAATATTGCATTTTTACAGTATTTTAAATACTTTAATTCCAATAAGACAACATGTCTTTCACAAATTTAAATAAGTTATAATAGAATATTTTTAGTTTTAAATATTTTAGTTTATATTTTTCAGTTAAAAAATATTTTTTGAAAAATTATTAAAACCTGAAAAATTAAGACCTTGCTTGTCATCCTTTTTTCCTTTTACTTAGCAAATTTCTTTTCTCCTAGTCAGGATATCAAGTTATTTCCGTTAAAATATATTCTTCACTTCTACTTACTACCCAGTAAGATGTCTCCTTTCTTGAAAAGTTGTAAACAAGGCCCTGATAATGTTCACCCCTTTAATTCACAACGACATACCTCCTAAACTAGCCTTTGTAAGTGACTTAGATCAAACAGGTTTTATTCTGGGGAGTTTGTGACTCCCTATTACTCAGCAAATTTATAGGAATAAAAATCTGCTGTTAAACCAGTTCCCCGTTCATTCTGTTAAAAAGTGGGTAAACTTTGCTGTTGCTTACCCAAAAGTAATTTTAGATAATACTTGTTAGAAAGAGAGTGAGCAGTCTTGACTGACTCTGAAGCACCTAGTAAAATAATTTTACCCGATACTTAAAGCAGTTGTTGGATTATAGTTTGATATCAAATAGGAGGTTAGTTATCACGAGTTTACTAAGGAAGAAAATTTTGATTGGAGATTCTTTGATCTTCAATTAAATAATGAAACTAAAGCTAAGTATAAACTATGACATAGTATATTATCTTGAAGGGACATAGGGAAATTAACTATCACCCATCAAAAAGCATTTCGGTAGCTACATATATTTTCAAATATTACGATGTTAATATTATATGATAAAAAATACAACATTAAAAAAATACAAAATAAAGCCTTAAAATTCTCAAAATGCAATTCAATGATTCATCATAAAGGCGTACTCTTTGGAACACTCACAACTGTCAAGCAGATCCAAATACTAGATTACTTTATGATGAAAGATGTTCAAGATGACAACCTGATGCAAATACTATGTAGCAGTCATGTAGCTGCTAAAAACCAAATATTGAAGTAATATAAAATATAATTTTTAGAGAATGTAGTATGCAATTCAGATATAGTTGAAAAAAAGAGATGCCCTTTCACAAATGAAAGTTTATTAATTGTATTGGTTCTAAATAATTAGTTTTCTTTAAATCGTACCTTACCTGCCATTAAAATATGTTTTTCTTTGTATAAGAATTGATCACATTTTTCCTCCTCATTTAACTTTATGAAACTGAGAAAACATTCCATGATCTGCTTTTCAATTAAGCTTTAGAATCTTGTTTCGTACTTAGTAATCAGTTTATTGACAATAAATTTATCGAGTAATTTATAGCTTTAATTTTTTTTTATGAATTACATGGAATTCAGTTGTTACTATTACGGATTATTATTATTAGCAGTTACTAGAAAAGCCTTAATTATATATTTTATCAACAGACTTGAAAATTTAGAGTTGCAATGTCAAGAGTCTTCATAAAGAAATACTATTTTTTTACAAAAGCATGAAAATATATTTACTTTCTTAACTCTAGCTAAGATTGTTCTAATAGTTGAATACTTGAAAAGTTACTAGTTATATTGTGCAGAAAATAACAGTTTATAATGATGTTTTTCAGAAAATCTTTTGTAGACTTTAAAATCATATGTTATGTTGGTACTTTATAAATGTAATCTCTGGAGTATGCTTATGATATATAGTGATTAGTGATTTACTGAAGCACAATAGACCACTTTTATGAATTTTGAATGTTTTCTCTCCAAGTACTGACTTTTTGTGTTTAAAATTATGCATATGTGTTATCTATATGTTAAGATTTATATTACACTAACTCTAAATGTATAATTATGTATACTTTTTTTAATAAATAATTTTAAGTAATGAGTGACAAAGTGGACCATTGTATTCCAAGGCCGGGGAACAATGATCCACAGCATGGGGTACTATGGACCACCATTAAATATTTTAAAATATATTAATGTAGTACATTTTTTAATGGCACAAAACATAGAATGCATCATATTTGTTTATTCATGGCTCCAGTGCATACATATAATGCCAGATTAATGAATATTAAACTTGGCAAATTACAAACCAAAAGATATTTTGTGTCACTGAAAGTCTTCAGTTTTTTTGTGAAAATTTATGTTTTGGAACGACTCATTAAAATTTCTTGAACATTTACTAGAGATTCATCTACAATAAAGGGGGGAGGGGAATGAAAATGTTTTGATTAGGTTTTTGCTACATAAATCTTACAAGAACTTAATCCTCATCTTTTTTTCCCTGTTACTAAACTGATAAAATGGACAACTGTCTTTTTTTGTCATAAATTTGACTAAAATGAAATTGCCAACTTTTATTTCACTACCAAAATTAACATTATATTATGAAATGATTCCCTCATCATTGTATTCTGTATCACTATAAACAGAATTTAAACATATCCTTTGTGACAAGAAAATTTGGCTAAATTAATATATTGCTGATAAAATAATAATTTAATACTCTACATCATCTGTGGAAATGTTCTTATGTGACAATACTACCTCTTTTTTAATTAATTTTATTTCATTCAATGCTTAATTTATGTGTAATATCTACAGATAAAAACTAATAGGTATATTATTTTTTTTTAAATCATACTATTTCATTTAATTTTAGCTTAATACAGTGATACTTTTTAAAGTTTAAGAATTTAAAAATCTAAATGTTTAAAAAATGAAAATATGAAAAAAAACTCAATTAAAATCTTTGATTACTATTCTTTAGTAATGTAGTTTGAATTAATTTTGAAATTTGTAAATATAATAAATAGATTATACTTGAAATATGTAGGTGACATGATTCAATGGTTAATGTGCTGACTAAAAATATAGCAATTTGCTAATCCTTATAGAATGTCTAACTTTTAAAAGCACATGGGTTAGAGAACTGATGGTCCACTGTACCCCAGTTTTGGTGGTCCATTTTACCCCATGTTGAACTTTGACAACAAATAAATAAATAAAAATTCATATTCAATTATTTTAGCTCCATTAAATATAATAATATATTATCATAAGATATGTTGAGCAATGTTTTCCAAATCACAATTCTTTAATCCAAAAAAGAAAATTATGTTTCACTGAAATATTACTTTTAGCGAACTTTTAAAATATTTACTTTTAGCTACTACAAATCACCAGTCAAGTATAACATGGCTTAATTGTCAGTTAGGCACATGGTTTTAAATTTTTTTTAGCACTACAAGCATGCCATCTATGTGCCAAAATATGAAACATTTAAAAACAGAAGAAAGAAAAATAATTTGGGTAGTCCATTGTACCCCTAGGTCCACTGTACCCTGGTCTCCCGTATTTGTAGTGTTGGAAACAAACTCATAAAAGAATACAAAACAATATATTTTTTTGCAGAACAAAATAGCTTAAAACAATGAGGTCAATTCATTTTATCTTGAACCATTTAAGGACCGAGTTATTTTGTAACCTATGGTATTTAGTGCGAGTTAACTTGGGATAAAGCCTTAAACGGTTAATATATTAGGTTGTACAAAAATATCTTCATTTTTTTTCTTACGAAATAAGGCAGTAATTTTGTAACAAGGAGTGAACTTTTATCAATGTTACTCTTTCCATTTTGTTCAATAACGGTTTGCCATCTCATTTGCTAGCTCATTATCCCACATTCATATAACTACTGGGCCCTTATAAACAAGAGTCGAAACCTAGTTCATCATTATGTAATCAGAAAATAAGAGTGTTTGTAGTAAATACTTTTTAACTGTGCATGCTCGAAACATGGCTGAAATTTTCTTTCATAACATCAAAGACAGATATCGAAGGCAGCTTATATGAAAATTCCAGTTAAATATCATTAAGATTTAGAAAGTTGTAAGTATTGCAGCAAGCAGAATTTCTGTTGTTCTCTAAGAGAAACAAAATGATGAGGGGTTTTCCACAAATCTATATTTTTTTAAGCTTGAATCTTTGAACAGCAATATTGAATTTTTTGAAAGTTGAATATCCTGAGTACCCATCTGTACTTATAAATTAAATACATAATTAAAACTGCAATTCGAAGATTAATACTCGAAGATTCGTGTTTAAAAAATATTGATTTGAGGGAAATCTCTCATCATTTTGTTTCTCTTAGAGATCAACAGAAATTCTGCTGGCTGTAATGCCTACAACTTTCTAAATCTTAATGGTTTTTAACTGTAATTTTTATACAAGCTGCTTTAGATACCTGGTTTCAACTTTATGAAAGAAAATTTACGTTATATTTTGTGCATATGCAGTTAAAAAGTGTTTACTACGAATACCCATATTTCCTTAAATATTCAAGGTATTTACTTCAAATTTTAATATAATGTTTCTCTGACATTTTGTCGAGTATTCGGTAAGTTTCGCAAAGTTTGGTTGAAAACTCTGTATGTTATAAGCAAAAATTATGCATAAAATTTGGGATGTTTTAAAAAAGCCTTTATATCTTCTGCAATTTTTACAAAAATGCATGTAAGCAATGTGCATAAGAAACAAAACTATTGATAAAAGTTTCAAAACATTATCAGTTTCCTGTGAAATGAGGTGAGCGCAAATCATTTTCTTTATCAATTTGTGATGGTTCACTAAATGTCTTGGTGAGAAAATCTGCACTGTAAAATGCGAGTTCCCACAATTCTCCACAACTGATTGTGAACCATTATAGTATTCAAATTAACTCCAAATGTTTCTCATTTTACAAATCTTGCAATAATTTTGGCCAGTAGTTTTCCTGCATTTTCTTTCTCTTTCTTTTTTTTCTTATGATGTTTTATTTTGCAACAGATATTTTTTGCCACATTTTAAAGGTTCTTTTAATTATTGTATGGCATATTCTTTAAAAGAAACATTCTTTTTTAGAAACTTCTCCCGTTTTTATTCAAACCATACTGTTATATGTTAAAAAACCATACTGTTACTGTTATATGTTAAAAAACTAGAAATGATAATTTCAATTCAACAAGAAAGGATTTAAAGGATATTTACATTTAATGTGGAAGGTTAGTGACAATATCTGTAGAAAAAGAAAAAAAAATGGAGGCGGGCGTATGAAAAAATATGGATCCTGAGCAATGCCGGGTTATTACCAAGTATTTTGTATTGTTATGCTTTATTATTAACTAGGTGATCAGCTGGTTTTCTGGGATTATTTGTTAGAAAAATGTCAGTTAAATCATTTACATTGGTCTTAATGGCTCCTTCAGCAAATCAGCAGCATCTTTTAGCTTCAAATTTTTATAGACATATAAACTCATTTTTTTAGAAGTCTTTCAACTTTCCTATTCATTATTACCCTGCCTAATTCTCTTCTATTTCACCTAATATTTGAGCTTTGATTTAAAACAGAAAATGATTCAACTTGAACTAATACAATAACTTAATTTCTTAATGGAAACATTTAGAAGAAATATATGTATGGTAAGTGGGATCATTCAGCATCAAAATTTATGTGCACTACTGAATATGTTTTATAATTTATTATATAATATCTTAGAGGAATTTTGTTTATTTTTTCAGTGTGCTGCAATAAGAGAGCAAAACTTTAGATTTTATAACATGATTTATACATCTTATTACAGGAAAGAACAGCAGAGCTTAAAAATGGACAGACTGTAAGAAATTTTTAATTTAATTGTACCTCTGCCACCACTTCCCCATGATGTTTCTGATCATGGGTTCTTAAACAATTCTCCATCCTTTTCATGTTCTTCAAAGTTGGTTTTAATGTTTTCTGAAGCTTTTACCTTTACTTATAAAAAGTCCTTTGTATAAAACATGCAATATTGGTTATTAAAACCAAATATAGTACTAGTGCTTTCTGTAGTCGTTATGAAAAAATAAATTAATTTCATTCATGAGTATACATCTGAAAATGCACTCATGAAATGAAATTTGTTTCCAGAAAAATTTGTAATAACTTTATACATAGCAATGGAAAAAAAAAAATGGAAAATGGAAAAAAGAATGAACAATATTTGTTTGATTTATTTGCTTAAATATATTAAAAATAATAGTTTTCTTGAAAACCCATCAAACTGACAGACCACCTTGTTCACCAGGAATATAATTTCAATTAAATCTTTTATGTATAATTTGATATTCTTGATTCCCTTCACAAAATAATTTTAAATTTCATTTGTGATAGACATTTAACCCATGTTCTTTCAGTAGCCTTGCACTCCTGGCTCCAAGTTTGGGGTATAAAGTGGTCATAAGTAGTTTTGCAGCTGTTCATGAACATCCCTAATGGTGTCATGTAACATCCAGTTGAATGATGTCAGCATCAACTTCACTCTCTTATTTCTCTTGCAAAATATGCATTTGATTTCAACATGAAAATGGCACTGCACATTTTACTTCCAGCAGCATGTTAGCTGTTATGTTTATTAAAACATTATGCTTCTGGATTCAGTTACGTATTGCTAGTGAATATATGTTTGTCTGAATGCTTTTGAACAATTTATCTTTATAGAAATTTAAGATTTTTTTTTGTACTTCTTTCTTAT
>BGPR01004611.1:0-41114 GCA_013235015.1 Araneus ventricosus | reverse complement strand
ATATCATATATTCTCATTTTTTCATATTGACCATATCTGTGATTTGAGTGAGTAGATTTGTCTGTAAATGTTTTTGAACAATTTATATAAAAAATATTTACAGCTGTGTGTAGATTTCAACTTATTTAATTTATTATATTTTATGCTGTGAGGAAAAGAAAAAAAAAAACCTTCTGAAAGGAAAAATAAATCATTAATCAATTTTGCATCTTTAATTGCTAAAATTATTAATTAAAAATTTTAATTCCATGACAGACTTGCCAATAGAAATAGCTTCTTAAGCCTGGTACTTTGTAACATAATTATATGTTATATAAAATTATTAATAATATATCGATAATTTTCTGATACGCAAAATCTCTTGTAACCAGCACCCAGTTAACCTGCAATATCAAAATAATGACACTTTTGACAGTATAAATTTAAATTTGAAATTTAGTTCTGCAAGATAAAAAAAAAAGTTGGCTTGGATGGATGTAGACAGTTTTGTTTTCATGATGACAAGGTAATTGAACATAGTACTAGGAAAGGAGAACAGGCTAGCGACAAAAAACTAAAAATCAGGGAAATGTCAGTGAATTTTATCGATCTGGAAAAGTCGGGGGAATTCCTAAAAATATCTAAAAATCATGGAAAATTAATACTTATTTGTTACTTGAGTTATTTTCTACAAATTAGTATCTTATGTCTAGCATTATTTGTAGTAATAAATGGAATTTAAAAAAAAACTTATATTCATTTATAAAAGCATAAGTTTTTGATTAGAGCAATTAATTTCTTATGATTTTGTTAAAGAATAAAGATTTAAAGTAATATTTTGGCAGTTTCTCTTGTTTAAATCTTTGCTAAAGTATATATTAACTAGGTACGTATAATTATACTATTTTGATATTTATGCTGCAACATGTTATTCTGGTACCCATGCATAGAGCACTAATTATTTATTGAACTGTTTTAAAGTTTTGAGCAAAGATCATAATAACCTTTATTGTTAACATAATTTAACTTGTGTTGTAAAGAATAGTTTTAATGCGTCTTAGAAATTCTTATGCAGTTTCAGAAACAAAGTATTTTGTTAAAATTTCCAGTATTTTTTTACATATAAGAAATGTAATATACTATTTTAATAGATTTTTTTAGGATGTTCATTCCATTTTTTTAAAAATTAAATTTCATAATTTTTTCATATTTAATAACTGGTAAAAGTGTTTTTAATAATGTATATTGTACACATACAGTGATTCTGAGTAGAGAGAAAGCCACGAAACTAATATAATTAGTAGCTGTAAATCAGGGAAATGTAAGTTTAGTCAGGGAAATTTTTTTCACACTTTCTGTAGCCACCCCTGGAAAAAGATGATGAATAGGAGGGGGAACATAAAGATGGCATGCAAACTGAGAAAGCTACATTAAAGAAAGCAGATGAAGATTGCTGACTCATAAAATTTGTTGAGGAATGCTCATTGCAGCACACGATGTTATGAAATTTCATTTTATACATAGTGAATCTTTAGCCATCATATAAGCAGGCAACATTTTTTGTCTTAACTTTATTTTTTGTATTAGCGTGCCTAGTTAGTAGAGTTTGATAAGTAGATAAGAATTTTTGAAGCACTTATAATCATAGCAAATTTAATAATGAAAACTATCTGAATAATTTAAAATATGCGTAATATATTCTAAAACATAAATGCTCATTGTACAGTACTCGTTTAATTATCTGTTTAGTTTTTCTCTCTCCTCGTTCAGCAAATAGTTTTATATTATGAACACACGTTTCCAGTGCCGCAAGACTTCGGAGGTTTACTGCCCTCAAAGACTCCCTGGGTTTACGACGAGAGGTTGCTATACTTATTGGAGTGGTATATTTTTTGAACTTCAACCCAGGATAATCTAAATAATGCTTACAAGAGTGGAGTATCACTTGTATAAAGCATATGGTTGGAAAATTATCTGTACTTATAAAAGGCAATGTTTGTGTGTGTGTGTCTGCGATGTCCAGACGAATCTATCGCACTTACAGCCATGAAATTTGGTACACAGGTAGTCGTAATGGTGACTGAATGCACCTCGAAGCCGGAATTTTAAAATTTAATCTAGAAAATTTTTTATTTAATGTTTTGTGTTGTTTTGGTTGATTTTTCGCACTAATTTCTCAATAGCACGATTTCGGATAACTGTACGATAAAAGTAGATACACCATCGGAAAGAACAGGCGATTTCCGTTCTAATGAAGTTAGTTTTGAGCTTCTAATGTAATTTACTGAATTATGAGAATTTTTTAAAAAATAGTTAGTTTTGGCATCTAAATGTTAGTTTCGTTTTTAAATTTGTTGCATCCGACTTTCTAATAACACTATTATTTTCAATTTTTTTCAGCTTATAACTAGAACGGTTCTGTCGGATTTAAAACAACAACGGTTAAAATATGTTATTTCGTTTTTTTTTAAATTAATTTTTTCCTGGTAGTTGAACGATATGTTTCCTCTAGCGAAGCTTCCGCCCACGACAGTCTCCGGAACGTTGCGGGCAATTTCATTGGCTGAAGGGCCAGGGTGACGTCATTACTTTCGCGTTCTGCGAGGAGATAATTTATTTACTCGATGACTTCGATTATTATTTTTAAGCGTGTCTTAACTTATTTCTTTGCCTTTCATACTTTGCTTGCGGTGTAATAAATATCACATTGTAATTTTTTAACATTGTTTTGCATTTAACGGTACTCGGTCGAGAGGAAAAAGAGGCGGACCAACTCAATAATATATATATTTCTGTTTTAATTTCGTTTTTAAAAGTTTCATTTCTGTAATTGTATGTGGGCTTTTTTTTTATTTTGTTGAAGTCCCGATCCCACAGGCAACGCCGTGCGCGTACTGCTAGTTAATAAATATTTACTAGAAACAGTTTTTAAAAATACACTTTTATTAATATATTTAAAGGTAAAACTTTTAAAATTATTTTCTACTTTTTAGTCTGTAGTTTACAATTCTTAATTGTTCTACCCTTTAAATCTTTAATTTATATTCATAATTATAAATAAATTTTTCTGGAATTTCTTAACACATGGCGCCAAGCATATGGAATTATAGTGTAATTAAATTAATCGATTAACTGATATTTGAGTTCTGAAAATATTGAAACAGTGTATTGTCATCGAGAGCACTTAAGTTTTCAAAACTCTATCACAGAGATGGGGAACTGGAGGCTGTATGCGGCTTTCTTGAGTTTCTTATGCGGCCCTACCAGGTACTTAAAAAATGTATTGAAATATATAATTGTCTGTAATATAATAATAATTACAGAACAATAACCCTTAAGGTTCTGCTCGTGAGGCCTTTTGCCTAAATTTAATGATAATTCCCCATCCCTGCTCTAGCACACCAGAAAGTGAGCGAAAAATAAGTTGCAAAATTCCATCGTTACAAACAGAAAATAAGTCGAGATAAATAGAATTGTATAAATAATTAGATTTAATTTTTTTTAAACGAACAAAGTAGGTAATAAAAAATCTATAATTTTATTATCAAGATTTTTCGAAGATCACAATGAGGACAAAAACATGAACAAATGTTCAATGCTTTTTTTTCAAATAGATTAATCCATATTTGTAGCATTAGAATGGTCTTATTTCATATGTTATAAAAGTTGGAATGGAAGAATTTCACGAGCTAATTTTTTAGAAATAAAATTTAATTATTTTTTTCATTCTTTGTTACTTTCTCTAAAAAAGAGTCCGCGATGGTCTGATGTTAAGGCCACGGCTTTGGGGACGGATGGTTCCAAATTCGAAACCCTATTTCACCGAAAACCGCCGTGTATGAAGATCCAGTGCAATCTGGCGTCGAGAATCAAAAATCCTATCATTGATGTGGTGTGGAAATTTGAAGAAGGAGGTATCGGCCCAGGTGCCCTCCTTGTCATGTGACCGCGGTTCAGAAGCATCCCAAAATAGCCCTCGCGTTGTTTCAAAATGGAACATAAATATAACTAAACTAAACTAATTAAACAACTGATACATTTAGACTCAATATGAATTGCTGGATAAACGATGTGTTCCAAAGTTGTATTATGGACTATCTTGCATTAATCTCCTAACGGAAACAGATGACCAAGGTGGTGTATGAACTGGCATTCCTTTTTCAGGTGTATTAATCGCAATAGCTTTGGCCATTTAACCTACGACTGGATTCAGGGATTTAAAACTTTGTAAACCTATGTAGTCTCGATGACAATACACTGTTTTAATATTTTCAAAAATTAATAATCAGATAATTGACTAACTCATTGAAATTTTTATTCCATGTAAGTGGCTCGTTGGTAAAAATTCCAAAAAAAAAATTGATTTATAATTATGAATATAAATTAAAGATTTAAAGGGTAGAAAATAATTTTTCTAAAATTTACTATTTAATCCACCAATAAAAGTGTGTCTTTTAAACTGTTTTTTTCCCCCAACCGTACACCTTACATAAGCGGCATTCCATCGTCCTTTCCATCCTGGACTGAATTTCAGAAAATGTGTCACTCCAGTAACTATCCTATTCTAAGTATTTTGCTACCAAAGAAATCTTTCCAAAATGAGGAAAAACTTTTGATCACGCTAATTTTTGCTAATTGGGAGTCTATCGCGATTGTTAATACCCTAAAGTAATAAATTTATAAGTAATATTTGTTTAATTGAAACTAGATGTAATATTTATTGAATAAAAAGTAATAAAATTGTTAACACTCTAAAGAAAATTGTGATGCAATATTTCTCCAAAATGAATTATTGCTTTATTTAAGTGTGCAGCGGATTGGAGCAGGCTCAGTTTCGATTTGGAAGTCACATTTACAGTGTGAAAACTAAAATTACCATACTTCCATAAAAATGCTTACCATAAAATTGCAGAAAATGAATTAAAATTCCATTAATTTATGTTTAAAAATAAAATATTCTTTACTAAAATTAATCAGTTGTCCAGCAAAAATTTATCCACAAAATACATTTAGCTTAACTTTTAAATCTTATTATTATATTAACTTCTCGTAATTATTGTTAAATTTCTAATCTTCTTCTTCATTATCTAGTTATCTTCACAGAGTGAAGAATCTCTCTGCGATGCTAAAAACGATAATATATCTATAGGTATAGTTTAATCTTAGTAATTTAATCACATAAAAATTCAAGTTTGCCTAAACCTTATTACTAGGTTCACACTAAATAAATTAAAAGATCTTTTAATGCAATGCTACAGTATTGCAATCTCGAAGATTTATTTCATTTCCCGCAAGCCTGTCGTCCAGATTCATTAATAGAACATTAATTAACGACCTAGAATAAATACACTATATGCCCAAAAGTAACCGGACACTTGCAGATTTTCATATTTTTTAGAATTTCTCCGGAATGGTGTAACCGACTGCCTTTAAACTTCGGACATGTAAAGAATAGACAATAACTCACATTTTACATTGAAGATTCGGTCCTGAGGGCAATTAGGGGCCGTCTAAAAACTGACGACGACAAAAACGTTTTTGGCCCACCCCGCTTCACAGAATACTCATAACAAGATGAAACTTTCAAAACTGGTAATGTTTAATGTGCATAATATTTACAGGAATTTTTGTAAACTTAGCGCAAATATTTGGGAAGACATAAAGGTTTTCTTAAAAAATCTCAAATTTTCCCACCTGTTTTTTGCTTATAACATGCAGAGTTTTCTATTTTATTATACGAAACTTACAGAAAAGATGACAATATGTTAGAGAAGCATTTGTGTAAAACTTCGGGAAATAATTGTTGAATATTACAGGAATTATGAGCAATTTTATAAATAGTGTTTTACTGCGCATGCGCGAAACATAGTGTAATTTTTCTTTCACAACTTTAAAGCCAGATATATAGGGCAACTTATATAAAAAAAATTCAGTTCAATATCATTAGTTTTCAGAAAGATATCGGCATTACAACGAGCAGAATTTTAGCTCCTGTCGAAGAGAAGCTAAAAGATGAGGGGTTGTACACAAATTGATATTTTTTAAACTTATATCTTTAAATAGTTATATTGAATTGTATAGCGGTTAGAATTTGCTGAATTCCCATGAACACTTATCAATTACGTGCATAACTTAAATTCCAGCTAATTAGGCACTCTGTAAGTTTCGTATAATATAACAGAAAACTCTGCATGTTATAAGCAAAAAACAGGTGGGAAAATTTGAGATTTTTTAAGAAAACCTTTATGTCTTCCCAAATATGTGCGCTGAGTTTACAAAAATTTCTGTAAATATTATGCACATTAAACATTACCATTTCTGAAAGTTTCATCTTGTTATGAGTATTTTGTGAAGCGGGGTGGGCCAAAAACCTTTTTGTCTTCATCAGTTTGTAGACGGCCCCCTAATTGTCCTCAGGACCGAATCTTCAATGTAAAATGTGAGTTATTGTCTATTCTTTACATGTCCGAAGTTTAAAGGCAGTCGGTTAAACCATTCCGGAGAAATTCTAAAAAATGCGAAAATCTGCAAGTGTCCGGATACTTTTGGGCATATAGTGTACATCTAGACATAGACATTGTGCTATGCCTATCTGAGGATAGCTTATGTTATAAAAAGACGCAGCAAAGGTTAAGAATGATGAGAAAGGGTTTCATTTGACACTCTGTATATATATTTATATTTCGTTTTCAAAAGAAACATTTCATATTTTGTGACTAATATGGTACGGAAATAAATCTTTCCTATATTTTAGTAACCATGTCGATTTATTTTTGTCTTCTCTCTAAAATTCTGAAAGAGTTAGATTTCGAATCTGGTGTTGCTGGATTTCTAGATGACAAAATTTCTGAAGCATCTTTAAAATGTCCGAAAGCAATAATAATAATTCTTTTTTTTTAGTTTGTTCATTTCGTTAACCTTTTAAATCGAATTTGTTTATGGATCTTTTGTTCCTCAAATAAAATTAGGAAGACTTAAAAGCTTTCAACAAAAGTTGACTATTAAACTTCATCTTTGTACATAAACCATATGGAAGAAGTTGAATCCAAATAGAGCATATGCAAGGCTGTTAGAATATTTTATTTAAAATTGAAAGCCTGGCTACAGCAATTAGAGATCTTATTTATTTATGAAATTTTAATGGCTGAAGTTCGTAATAGATCATAAGAATAATCTTCTTATAATTGTTTTTGAGCTTTTTAAACAACTCTCTAAAATGATAAACCCACACAGTACAATATTTGCTTGATTATTTTCAGTTTTGTGAGATTAACCCCTTAACTTAATAATTTTCTTTGCTATTTAATAAGACGATCCTTTCTGTTTTGGTAAGGGGCTATCTTTTTTTCATTCATCTCAAAAGGCATATAATACTTGAGATGTTTATATATTCTACGCAATTTTTGTGTAAAATTATAAAGCTAATTAATGATTAAATTTTAATTTTAAGACTAAAAATTCGATGCGTGGGCTATTTTGGGACGGATCTTATTATATTGAACGATGGTCAGATAATGAGGACGACATCTGAGCCGGCACCTCTTTTTCTAAACACCATACCAGCAACAGAATATTTGACTTATAATAGTCCTATATACTTGCATAGGTTCCTTGGGTGAGGATGGTCTTGAACGAGCTAGTTCCAAAGTCACTGCGGCTCTCTAGTTTTTAAAACAGAGAAGTTGCTACTGCTTGGGAAAGCAGAATTTCCAAATATTTTTCTGTGTTCATTTTTTCTGTATTCATTTTTATACTGTGGAATTGTATTTGTATAGTACCTTTGGTTTCAATAATTTTATGGGGATTGCTTTTTGGATATTTTATAATAAGATAATAAAGATATTTTGTGGATTTCTTAACGGAAAAGACGAAGTTAGGCAAAAAAGAAAAAACTTAATCCGCTTTACGCTTACCATCTATTGATACAAGTATAAATATAATCATTGCACTTTATTTAATAAGAATGAATAATTATTATCTGAATGGAACAAAATTATTATCGTAATTCATCAACAAGAAATATACCTCTCTCAATCTGCTAGTATTTCTGGTGTAGTTTTGTAAATGCAGTTATTTTGATTTTACCACTATAAGGGCGGATGAGTATTTCAAGTTCGAATCTCAATCAACGCAAATTGTGCTTTTTTTTAATCCAATCCTACTGCTTTTGCTGTCATAAAATGACAACTAAAAAGTTCGTGAGCATATTTAAGTCGAAGAGAAATATATTGATATAAGGAAAATTTGCATTTAAAAACTATACCATTTTTAGTAACCTTGATTTCCTGTTATTTTTCGATGGAATGGTGAATTCAAAAAATTGCGGACAGTTGAAACCAGTTTAAAAATAAAGAAATATACGTAATAAATTACACCATTCCAGCCATTCTAGTTGGTTTTTCTTTAGCGTGATCTAAATAAGAGCTGTACTTCTTCGGAATGTACTCGACGATAGTATTCAGAATTTGAGGGTTAGTGGCAACGAATAGTTTTCTGATCCTATCTAAAATGTGGAAGTTAGTTAGAAAAAAGATAAATTTGTTTTGAATCTAAAAGCAGTTTATATGCAATACATCATTAGCAAATATATACAGAGTGACTGACCACAGGTAAGAATGACCTGACATTGATCTTCAATTATATGGGAATAACAGATTTTTTTTTGTCTGGTGAGGAAATAACTTTAGCATTTTTCGATAGATGGCGTTGCAAACGTCATTATGAGGAGCTATAGCATAGAGAAGGAGCGAAATCGCTGGAAGGAGAAGAAATATTGGGAAAATCGCTGGAAGGAGAAATTGATCAACCAAACACGGGATTGATGTTTGCCGAAGGGAAACATTAGTCTGCTAGAAGTAAATGACAATTTAATTGCAAGAAAACCGTCATAAACACTACGATTTATGCAAGATATTGTTCCAATCAACAATCTTGTTCACCCTGTTTTGTAATGAGTTAGAAACTCAAACTTTCATGTTCCACAACTAGATTGGCGAGAATCAGTGGCGATATTGTTGATGTAGTGCGTATTCCAACACATTACACAATATTCTTGATGTTCTCCAAGGCCGGAAATCCCAAGGGTTAGGGTTAAGTGAGAGTAGAAAATGAAGACTGATAATCTAGCCATTGCCCTAATGGATATCCATCAGCATCTTCAATAAGCAGAGGAGTGCCATCTTGTATAAAATTTTTGCTGTACACATACCGATGCTTTCGATGTGCCTGAATGATGTGTTTGCACAAAAGAGATTCATACCGCCGCGCCGGTCTGTGACGGTACACGCAACTGGACCCGCTCGACAGATCTCCTCGAAGTTGGAAATTGCCAAAGGTTGCAGTAAACCCTCACCACGCAGTTAGTGATGTAACAAGGGTAAGTGGCGGCCGGGACAAAATAAGATTATTTCTCTCCCAGTCTTCATCAATAGTTTAGCAAGCGTATAAATGGCGATAGGGGCATGATATTCTTTCGCCCTTTATCATGTTTAACTGTAAAAAGTGGCATAAGCGCACTAATGTTTTGTCTCCAAGGACTCCCGACTAGTCTCGGGCATCTATATTGCCCCTACCTCCCGGTCTTTCAACCATTGTTCGCAGTGATCATTGCAGAAGGAAGAGGTAATGGCAGAGTACAAGGAAAGGGTTTTTTCCTCTGCTCGAATTCCACGTTCTGAAGTTTTTTTGCGAATTGACAGCACCTTGCAAGTAGAAATGTTTTTATTTCTTTTCTGTCCGCAAAATGTCCCATGGCCATCCATTATCCACTTTTTTCCAAGCATGAAATTAGAATGAGAAATTTTCTCTTTCTGACATATCTGCATAAACCAACTTCTGAACTTGCGTATTTTATGCGGGCAATACTGATTTTATAGACTTTGCTGAAAGCCATGTCTAATGACCGAAGACTGCAGACTGTAACTTCCCTATCACTGCACATCTCATCCTCTTACTTTGTAGTTACATCCTCCGCTGATGTCGCTTTAGCAATCTTTCACAGTGGAGAATCCAGGGGCGTGGCTATCGGGCTGCAGCCCCCCCCCCCCAGAGCTAGACGAGAATTTCTTATTTTATTTAAAATCACCACAGCTATTTTTTCTTAATCTCCCTTTAAAAAAAGTGAAAACATTTCTTTCTGGTTTTTGACAGACTCGAAAGTTTTCCCAGTTTTATAGTCATTCCACTCGTATTTGCAGCGTTGTCGCTGTCAAAAACATGTTTCTGCTAGTTATTACATTGTATTTTCTGTTCAATTATCGAAAGTATTGTAGTGTTCTTTATGATTCTTATTGTCAGGTAAGTAAAGGTAAAGTGTTTTGGTTTACATAAGCCATAAGATTTGACATTTGTCACGACGATACAAAACTTTTTATACCTCGGCCCCACCCCAGACCCAAATCCTGGATTCGTCACTGATCTTTCGTCTTCTTCGAGATTTCATGTCTAATAAAGCAGGGTCTTTGAATTTGAGAATAATTTTCAGAAGGCTGTATGCAGAAATTAAGTCAAATCTAACAATCTAGATCAGAGAAGAATCTTTCCGTGACAGAGCCAAGTCGTGGCACTCGCGGATTATTGGGAAATGCACGTGCTTAGCATTTATTCCTCAACTGTGATGGATGTTCATATCATATCTTTTAGGTTGGTTTGGTTCATATCTATTAGGTTGGTGGAAAAATAATTGCGTTTTTTCACTATGAAATAAAGCACTGACTGCAAAAAATTGAAAGACTAATTATCAATGATTTATTCTCGATTTTGTTCGATAACAATTTGCCATCTTTTTTAAGCTACATTATCCCACATTCATAGAATTCCTGACTCTTGTAAAAATAAATTGAACAAAGTGCCATATCACTCCATCATTATCTTTGTGGCTTTTACCTTAAAAAGAGTTTTGTGAAAACATAAATAATTAGCAATTTTATGGGGAAAAATCTGGGCTTCATGATGGACGTAACATCAATTCTTAATTAAATTGTAATAATTTTCTGAGAGTCATTAAAGATGCGCATGACCTTCTTTTGTCATAGAGAAACATAAATTTTTAAAGATTTGCAAATTCAGGGTATTTTTTCTTATTACTTTGCCGAATTTCAATAGTTTTTGACAATGCACATTTGAAGTAATAATTTGGTGGCTTGGAGGCAGCTAAAAATTTACAACACCTTTGTAATTGCGTAAAATTAGTGGTATAATTTCCTTTAAAAGGATGTCAGCTTTCTATCTGGATTGTGCTGGTTCATTACCCTTGTACAGTCGGCAAAAAAAAGGGACACCTCTGTAATTCTGGTATTTATTATCAGGTCTTCACAAAACTATCGCCTATGTTAATGGCTCAAGAGAACAGGTTTATTCAGATAAAAAACTGCTTTACCGAGTCAATTAGTATAGTTAATTAAATGTTATCTCGGAATTTTCCCATTACGCCTATCAATTTTTTTTCTCAGAATCGACTCCCCGAGATGAAATTAGCCTCCCCAAAATTTTTTTATAGAGTTTTGATTAAAATAGCGAGAGTTATTGGGTTTTGAAAAATAGCTTTTCCCACGTTAACTGAATTTTAGTAACTTTTGATGATATCTCGGAAAATCTCTCTATATAATTTTCTTACGTGGCGACAAAAAAGGGTAGAATTTCTCAATCGCCGTTTGGCAACAGATCGCAAATTCGTTTTGTTTACATTCGATTCGCCGAATTTAGTTTGATTTGATCTGAGACTACGACATTGTTCAAAATGAGTCGGGAAGTTTCAATTACAAGTCGAAATCGTCAAAAAAGAGAAGGCAGGTCAAATTAAACTGTTGAGGAATCTTTCCCAAAACGATCCAACGGAATGAACAAAATAGAGTCAGGCGTTTTTGTGCATGGAGCGAAGTTTCCGAGCTACAGGAACATAGTTGTGGGACTGTGACCGCACTCTGTTCTTTTGTCCGTGTAGCGAAGCTTTTCTGATCATTATTTCAGAAAATTTACATTTCAGTGTTAAAAAGCATGTATAAAATTTTGGTGTAAAAAGCAAGAATTTTTTTAAAAATTTTGAAAAAAAGGCTACTTTGTTAATTTTATAAAGGTAAAATTAATAATAATTTTGAATAGTGAGTATGAACGTGTTTAAAGCCATTTGTTACCTTAAGCTGTCCTTTCTAAACTCAAAGTTTGTGAAATGGGTTAAATCATTTTTCGAAAACTCAAATTTTCTGAGGTTTTAACAAATAAATAGCTACCTAGAGAGAAAAGTTATAACTTTCTTGGATAAATAATAATTGCAGTGAGTGCGTATACATGTGATGAAGATTTTTTGAGCAACAATTAAATTAAAAAAATAGCATGTTTAAAATTTTGGTGTAAAAAGCAAGAGTTTTACAATTTTTTTTTTTAAATCTTGAAAAAAGGCTATTTTGTTAACTTTATAAAGGGAAAAGTAAATACTTATTATGGGTAATAATTTTGAATAGTGCATCTGAACATGCTTAAAGCCATTTGTCATCTTAAACTGTCCTTTTTAAACTAAAAATTTGTGAAATGGGTTAAATAATTTTTTGAAAACTCAAATTTTTTGAGGTTTTAACACATAAATAGCTACCCAGAAAGAAAAGTTATAACTTTCTTAGCTAAATAATTATTGCAGTGAGTGCATGCGACGAAGCTTTTCTGAGCAACAATTCTTTGAGAAGAGTGGATATTTAGAAGTTTGTTGGAATGAAGTTAAGGCTAATGAAACTGTTGAAGAAATATTGAAGTGTGTGTACCAAAAGGTTTTAAGTGCCCGATTTCTGTTTGATGAAAATAATTTTCATTTGTAAACATCTTATAATTTTACTTTTTAGCATTCAAATTTCTTTCCAACATTTACATATACAGATATATATGGTATAAAGGCAAAATTTTAATTTTAGAAATTGATGATTTAGTTTTTAGATATTGATGAAAAATTAATGTTAAAATTCATGGTATTTCAAATAATTTAAATTTACTTTCAGTAATCAATGTATTTATAATTTCCTATTACTAGCAGACACTCATAACTGTACGGCGAGCGAAACGAGCTGGGATCACGCAGTGATCCTAAAAGAATCACAACGTGATTCTTGGGGGGTTGACGAGCGGAGAAGCAGGGGGTGTGACTGTCTAGTATTATAAATTTCTCAAAAAAATTTTGCTCACTAAAAGAATACTATTTTTTTAAATAACGTTATGAAATAATTCATAAATAAAAGAAATTAATAATTTTAAAAAATTTTTTAAACACGACTGTGAAAAAAAAATGAATTGTTACATAGTAAAATTTTAACATGAGAGCAAAGTTGTGAAGTTATAACGCCGGTATCCAAAAAAATTAAGAGCATATCTATAATAGTTTCCAATATCTTTACAAAAAAATGCAAATTCCCACTGTTGACAGGCAATGTCCTCTTTTTGAGGGACAGTATATTATATTTATTTTCATTTATCTGTCTAGTCTTCATGAGTCTCGTGATTCATGAAGAGAACACTTTTCGAGAAAGGATAGAACTTAAAATAGGACTGTCCTCTCTAAAGGAGAATGTTTGGTTACCTTAGAAAAAATGCATGAAAAGCAGAATTATTGCAGAAGACGACTGTTTTCACAGGGATTGCGAAACAAAACAATGTCACACCTATTATATCGAATCGGAAGATATTTTACAAATGTGTTACTAGAAAAGTTTCGCTCATTTAAAACAGGATTTAAAGAATTTTTGAAATTCACAATAAACTCGTTCTGTATTCGATTCTCTGCAATCATTTGATAGGCTTTACACAACACATCATAATCGCAAACGGCTATTTTTACGATTTCGTTTCGGGAAATCGAAGTTTCTGTATTTTGAACTTCCATGCTCGCTGTCTACTTTGGTTTGTCGAGCCAGAGAGAGAAACTTCGGTTCCTTTTCTCTGTACGGTATAAGATGCGTATCCTATCGGACTTGAATGATAATCCAATCTTAGAACTTTTAGCTTAGCGTATTGCAACTTTCACGTTTTGATAATTCATTCAGATCAAATAAAGGGTCAAGGGGAAAAAAGATGAAGTTCAAATATTTAAATTTTTGCAAGAGACGAAAAACAAGGTTTCAAGTTTTTGCTCCGTAACTAGCAATATTAACCATAATTTTCTTTTTTTATTTTAATTAAGTATTGAGATAATACAGTAAACTATGATGCCTTAAAAATTTTGTTAAAAATAGCTGTAGCATATTTATATATCTCTACTAATAAGAAAGAAGAACGTACGTGCGTTTCAACTCTCCAGGGCAGACCGCTGGACCTAAAACTATGAAATTTTGCTCAAGCATACTATAGAGGTGGTGGGGGAATGCGTACTTCGGACTCAATTTTTTAAAATATTTATTTATTAAAGATTAAGCAAATTTAACATTTTTCCTAAATAACTTCGGAAAATATTATACCACAAAATTGATTTATGTACCAAATAATAAAAATACCTTTTCTTATATAGTACCAATTTAATTGCCGTACAATTTTTTCCTCTAATTTTCTCCCAGTTAAATACTTCGAATATATAATCTTGAAGAATATTATCGTCCTAACCATTTCCAAATACATTATCATACAACTACGTCCATCGATTTAAAGGATGGTGCTGAAACCTCAAAAACAAGGAAAAACCAGCGGGAGTGTTCTCCCCTAAACTTTCTCGTATACTTCCCCAAAAAGATGCCGTTCCTCCTCCCCCCGCGTGGCTAAAAAAAAATTCGAACCTACTGTTATCCAGAATCCAATGACTAGCAGAAGGTTTTTCATTATAGTGATTGAAAAATATCTAGGTAAAGAATCAAATTCAAAGCGATGCGCACCGATTAAAACGCATATCTATCGCACACTGCTAGGTTTCACTCGTGCCGTCTCAAGGACAAACTGACGTAATTCGCTCCTTTCGCCTGCACAGAAAACTGCTTCAAGTACGCATGCGCGTGGAGATAACGGATTGATTTCGATAGTAAATTATACAGACAGACAGACAGTCAACCCTTTGACGGATTTGGCCCAAAATTTTATACGGACCTACATTCATGACGATAAAACTGTGTACCAAATTTTATTCATCTAGCTATTCGAGTTTTTGAGTTATAGTGTTCACATGACTTCGGACATACAGACAGACAAACTTCCTGTAAACGGATTTTATCCAAAATTGGATAGAAACCTACAAATTATGTGTCAAGATCACACACCAAAGTTCATCCCCGTAGCTCTAATAGTTTTCGAGTTACCGTGTTCACAGACAGACATAATTCCAAAATTGTGTTTTTCGGACTCGGGGAGGTCTAAAACGTGGAGATTCGTCAAAATCTCGAGTTCGAATTTTTTGACGATTGCAATAATTTTTCTTTTTATACTTCGTATACGAGAAAGTAATTATGCAATCAGAGGGTTAAGGGCTGAAAAACTCACTGAACTTCTTGCGGGAGGGAAAAGAAGGGGCGTGACATAAAAACACCGCATCAGATAGCGTGCAGAAAGATTTTAGACAAAAAATAAGCTAAAACCCCTAACGCAGTGGAGATTAAAGAAATAAGCGAAATTAAATCAGTTCCCCGCAAACTCGCTCGGATAAAAATTTCGAATCTGCTGTATTCCCAGAACGCAACAAGTTTCTCCAGCACACGTTAAAACGACAAAACAAACAGAAATAAAATAATTCGAGCAGGATCAGAAATCTCCAAAAGGGAGAAAAAGGAGCCAAAGGGAAGAAAAAAGCGCCAAGCAGGAACCGCTGACTATCATGCACAGAAGATTGCGTCTAGTACGCATGCGCGTGGAGATGTTTAGTTTTGAACCGAATTCGTCAAGTATGAGATTATACAGACAGACAGTCAACCCGTTGACGGATTTGACCCAAAATTTGATACGGACCTACATTCCTAATGATAAAACTGTGTACCAAATTTTACCTATATATCTATTCAAGTTTGTGAGTTATCGCGTTCACATGACCGCGTACATAGAGACAGACAGACTTCCCGTTGACGGATTTTGTCTAAAATTTGATAGAAACCTACAAATTATGTTTAAAGACTACATACCAAATTTCATCCCCGTAGCTCTAATAGTTTTCGAGTTATCGTGTTCACAGACAGACATAATTCCAAAATTGTGTTTTTCGGACTCAGGGAGGTCTAAAATGTGGAGATTTGTCAAAATCTCGAGTTCGAATTTTTTGACGATTACAATACTTTCTCTTTGTATACTTCGTGTACGAGAAAGTAAAAAAGTAATCTCATCATCTTTTTCCTGGATCCTTCAAGTAATAACTTCATCTCTAATTTTTATTTACCAGTTCGGAAAATTCCAAACTTTAAATAAGGAGAAATAACCATCCTCATCAAATTCAAGTAATTTAAGCTCAAAAACTTTTATATAGAAAATTTTGTTTTAAAATAGTGGTAAAATTTTAATAATCCATCTGTGCAATCTAAAAACTATCTTTGGAAAATGAATACAAATGTGAATGATAATGGAATAAGAAACTTCTTCCAACTTAAAAGAGTAAATGAAATTTCAATTACTTTATTTTCGGTAGTTCACATAGGAGCTCATAACAGATAATTTCATCTAGAATAAAATATGTATGTGTAATCCATTACATCATTACATTGAGAGGGAACCAGAGTTCTGCTTGTAAAAATAATAAGATTTATTATCAGAAGCACATCACAGCACACACACACAAAAGATACATTGAAAAAGAGAAGGGTTATAAGGACTTAAAGTAAAGGTATTAGTCCAAAGTTTGAGTTCGGGGTTTAGCGTCGCCATCTGTTGACGTGAAGAAGAGCTCTTGAAGTTTTCTTATTCTTGAAAGCACATTTATACAACACCCCTACTTGTTTTCTGAATACGAAACAGTTTTCAATTGCAAGTTCGTTCGATGATGTTCAAACGCAGGAATGTGGAAGTGGTTTAGTCAGGAAATCGGCCGTCATCTCCTTGCTTTTGAAAGTATTCTAACTCTATCATACCAGTTTCTCTGAGACGTCGTATGTTGTGAAATTCCACATCTTTACGTTTTTTGTTGACTAATGCTTGTCAGATTGTGACAGCTTAATGCAATGCTGATTGTCTTCATAAATTATAACTGGTAGAGATTGTGGTAAGTCCAGGTTTTTTGTCAGATTGATCAACCATATGACCTCTTGTGCAGTATTGGCTGCTTTAAACATATTCAGCTTCTGTTGACGAGAGCGCAACACAGTTTTGACGTTTTGAAGTCCACTGTATTGGGCTATTTCCTATCTTGAATAGATTTCCACTGGTTGACTTCCTGTTCGATTTTTCATTTGCCCAGTCCACATCACAGGAAGCATTTAGGATTGGTTCTTTATCTTTGTTGATAATTAGCTTCAATTCAGCTGTAGTTTTAAAATATCTTATTATTCGCTTCTCAGCATTCCAATCTCTTCCTCTTGGCTTTTCATTTCTTCTTCTGAGGATGTTGACAGCTACTGAGGTGTCGGGCCTTGATACTATTGCAACATATAGTAATGTCCCTATTGCTTGTCTATACCGAATATTATTTGGCAGTAGATTATCTTCTCCTTCTAGCTTCAGATAATTTGGATCCATAGAAGTATTAGTTGGTTTAGCTTCTTTTAAGTTAAATTTTTCAAAAATTTCTACAATTTTGGTTTTCTAATTTAGAGCAAAATTTCCTTCTCCAGATCTTTCAATATTTATTCCTAAACAGTAAGTTACTTCGCCAAGATTTTTCGATTATATTCTTCTTCTAGTTCATTTGTAATTTTCCTTATATCTTCTTTATTTCCGAGATATAAGCAAAGGATGAAGATCGTCTACATAGACAATTATGTGCATTGAGTTTCCGTTATTTGTGAATTTAAATAGACATGGGTCGGCTTTACTTCGTTCAAAACCGTATTTCATAAGTGATTTTCCAATTTTAAGATCCCAAGCTCTTGCAGCTTCTTTTAAACCATAAATGGCTTTATTTAGTTTGCAAACCTTCTGTTCTTGACCTGCTTCAATGTAGCCTTCTGGTTGGGACATGTTGACTTCGTCTTCTAAATGTCCATGTTAGAAAACAATTTTAATGTCAACATGCGTAACGTTTAGATTTTTGTACGCAGCCGCAGCTAAGAAGGCTCATATTGTAGTGTAGTATATGTGACTACAGGTGCAAAGGTTTCGACATAGTCAGATACAAATTTTTGTGAAAAACCTTTTGCGACCAGACTGACTTTATATCTTTCGATATTGCGTTTTGAGTAATATTTCGCTTCGAATGTCCATCTACACACGATGACCTTTTTTTCTGATGGAGGTGTCGGTAATTTCCAGGTGTGATTCTTTTGTACAGCATCATTCCTTCTTTTGTTGCTTCCATACATTTTTGCTTCTCATAAGGATTTTCCATGTTTAAGATATCATTCCAGCTTTTCGGTTCTTGAATTTTTCCGGAATATGCATAAAATGTGAATCTGTCAGGAGGTATTACTTTTGTTTCTCTTTTTGATCTTCTGGGTTGATTATTTTCCTGTGAATTACTTTTTCTTCGTCTTCACATGGGTTTACTTTTATTCTTTCATTGTATTCTTCCTCCATTTTCTGGTTTTCTTCATGTCCCAGATCTAATTTAACCAGCTGTTTCGTGTTTTCTTCCTGGTTTTTGAGTTCTTTTTCATCATATGGAAGATAATTTTCCTCAAATTTTAGTGTTCTGCTTATCATTGTATTATTAACTCCTAAATAAATTCTGTAACCCTTAGATCTATTATCATAACCCAAGTATACTCCTTCAACAGCTTTATCATCTAACTTTCCTCGTTTCTGTTTACGAACGTAAGCATAAGCTTTACATCCTAAAATTCTAATATGAGATAAATCTGGTTTGCGATTTGTCCACAATTCATAAGGTGTCTTCTTATTTGGTTTTGTTGGGAGGAAGTTGAAGTATGTTGCAGTGCATACCGCTTCACCCCAGAATTTATGCGGTAAGCCAGCTTTGGAGAGCATGCATCTTATTATTTCAGTTTATGTCCAGTTTTTTTGTTCTGCAACTCTATTCTGAGAAGGACAGTATGGTACAGTTAACTGATGATGTATTCCTCGCTCAGTTAAGTACTTTTCTATTTCGTTACTCACATATTCACCTCCATTATCCGCTCTCAGGGTTTGTATTCTTCTACCAAATTTATTTTCTGTCATAGCTATATTTTCCCTCAGATTTGAGAATACTTCATTTTTCCTTGAGATTAAATAAATCATTGTACAACCAACTATAATCATCAATAAGAGTAAAGAATTAAGATTTCCCAACTAGTGATTTTTTCTGCAGGTCCACAAAGATCAGAAAGTTCGAGCTCAAGAGTCTTTCATGCCGTGTATTCAGCTATTTTGGGGTATGACATATCAGTTAGTTTTGATTTTATACAGTTTTCACATATAGTGTTAAGTTTACAGTTATCAATTCAGTACAGTTATCAATTTTGATACCATTTGCTAAGTTTTCAGAAATTATCTGTTTAATAGAACTGTTATTTCTATGACCAAATCTTTTGTGCCAAAGGTGTATACAGTTCTTATTATCACAATGAAATGCCAATTGGGCAGAAATTTTTTTCGCGAGTTTTCTAAAACGACCTCATAAAGGGAGTCATTTATTTTTCCTTCTAAACACACATTATTGCCTTGCATAATTTCGTATTTATTTTCATCAAATATTACGTTACATCCATTTTCTGTGGCTTTCTTTACTGATATTAAATTTCTTTCTAATTCTGGTACATATAATACATTTTTCAAGATCACTGTATTTATATTATTATCCGAGGTCAGCGCTTGTAAAGAAACATTTCCTAAACCGCGAGCTGTTAATTTATTCCCGTCTACAACTAAGACTGAACAATCATTTTTAGATTCCAATTCAGTGAAATACTGTTGATCTTTAAACATGTGACACATGCTGCCGGAATCTATTACCAAGCTCGATCTTATATTTTTTTTCGGGAGTGATCTGAGTTCAGTAAATTTATCGCTATTTTTATAATTAGAAAATTTTCTTTGATTATCGCATTTATTTTTAAAATGCCAACATTCAGATTTAAGATGATTTTTCTTATGATAGTAGCTACAAAATTTATTTTGGCGATTAGGCTTAAAATTTGATTTATTTCCATTTTTAAAAGCACTGTTAGAATTTTCGTTTTGATATTCCTTTCTTCTATTGTATTCGTCGATTAATTTATTTTTAACGAAATCTACGCTCAGTTCATCTTCTGGTCTTGTTTCAAGAGCAGTTATTAAGTTATCATAACTTGGAGATAGTGAACATAAGAGTAACGCAGAAATATGTGAATCATTTATATTTTCACAGATAGCTCTCAGTGCATCTATTAGTTCCATTATGTTCATAATATGTTGATTCATGTTACCACTTTCTTCTAATTTCATGCTGTATTATTTCTTAAGTAGGAATAATTTGCTTGTCAAATTTCATCGCTCGTAAACTTTTTTTAAAGCATTCCAAGTCGCTTTTGCAATTTTTTCATTTTTAATGTGCATTATTTAGTTGCCTTCTAAAGACAAATTTATTAATGCTCGGACTTTTTGATCACGTTTTAACCACTCAAGGTTTTTTGGCTCAGGTGGTTCAGTATCAACGAGATCATAAAGATCTTCCTTGATTAATATCATTTCAATTTTAAACTTCCATTTATTTAATTACTGGAGTTCATTTTTTCAATACTGTTTTCTTTATTAAGATACGTTTTTTATTGTGATCAAATATTAATTTTTAATATATATATTCACAATAATTTATAATTCTGATATGAGTCTTTTTCGAAACTATTCAGTCTCATAATCTAATAGAATAAAAATCTTATTTCAACTTAAAAGAGTAAATGAAATTTCAATTACCTTATTTTCGGTAGTTCGCATAGGAGTTCATAGCAGATAATTTCATCTAGAATAAAATATGTATGTGTAATCCATTACAAGTGTTGAGAGGGAACCAGAGTTCTGCTTGTGAAAAATAATAAGATTTATTATCGGAAGCACATCACAGAACACATATGCAAAAGATACAGCTAAAAAGAGGCGGGTTATAAGGAATTAAAGTAAAGGTATTAGTCCAAAGTTTGAGTTCGGAGTTTAACGACGCCATCTATTGACGTGAAGAAGAGCTCTTGTAGTTTTCTTATTCTTGAAAGTACATATATCCAGCAAATGATTCTAAGGCAAATCTGTTCAAGCAAAAATTACTAAATTATTTCGTGAGACGTTGTCAGTCTTTCAAGTCAACCTCATACCGGCGTCAAGTCTAGAATGATTGAGTTCTTTTCAATTGATGGAATGTTTATTGTATGCAATGCAATTTCCTTTATTACAAAATATTATTGTGTAATGTAACAGTTGACAGTTTAGGAAAGGAAATTGCGCAAGTACGACAAAAATAAGGTGACTAACTTTTTACAATGAAAAGGATACAAATAAATTGAAACAAACACTGTAAATAAAAGAAACATTTTATTCAATGCAACAGTTACACAGAATGCACTGTAATATGATAAATGCATAAACAAAACATTTGTAACATTTCAGATTGTAATCATGATTACATGCCTATTAATTATTAATTTAATAATTACTTTTCCATAGAGGGTGAAAACGATAAGGTTGAAATTTTTAAAGTTTTGCAAGAAACAAAAAACAAGGTTTCTAGTTTTTGCCACGTAACTAACTATATTAAACATAATTTTATTTTAGTTAAGTATTGAGACAATACAGTAAACCATGATGTCTCAAAAACTTAGATAAAAAACTGCTGTAGCATATTTATATATCTCTATTAATAAGAAAGAAGAATGAGTATGCGTTTAAACTCAGCAGGGCAGACTGCTGGACCTAGAGCTATGAAATTTTGCACAATCATACTGTAGTGGTGGCGGGGAAATGTGTACTTCGGGGCCTTTAAAATCTTTATTAATTAAGGATTAAACAAATTTGGCGTTTCCCCTTGATAACTTCGGGAAATATTATACCACAAAAATGATGTCGGAACCAAATAAAAAATAATCTTTTCTATTATACCAATTTAGATACCGAACAATTTTTCTCTAATTTTAACATCGTTTTCCCCAGTTAAATATTTGAAATGTATAATCCTGAGGAATATTATCGTCCTAATCATTCCGAAATACATATCATAAAACTACGTCCATTGATTTAACGGAAACCCCAAAAGCAGGAAAAATAGAATCTCCTCTTCTTTTCACTAGATCCTTCAGGTGATAACTTCAACTCTAATTTCGTTTGCCAGCCCGGATGTAAAATTCCAAGCTTTAAATAAAGAGAATTTGTTTGAATACCCGCTCGAATGCAAGATCGCAAAAAAGTGTTATATAGAAAAATTTTTAATTTAAACAGTGGTAAAACTTTAGCTATTCACATCTAAAAATTAGTGCTCCTTTAACATCGATAGTTCACCTATCGATAGTTTCAAAACTATTGATAGTTCTCTTTCCGGCAGTACCATCGATAGGTGGTCTTCCAATGGATTGTTTTGAAACTATCGATAGTTTAAAAGCAATCGATAGTTCTGAGACTATCGATAGTTTTAACTCGAGCAATGCTATCGACGCGTCGATAGTAACTACCGTCGCGACGGTAGGTAGTATTGCAACTATACTTTTCTTACATGTACTTATATGTACTGATGTAAGTATTTAGTATATATGTTGCGGTTAATGTGGATAATCTGTTACAATGCATAATAACCGGCGAGTTTGCAGAATAACCAAGTAGGGCGGTTAAAGTGGATAATTTATGAGAATTTACCATATTAACCTGTTATTATGCATAAGTACCGATGAAGTTTGGTCAATGTGATTAATTACATTGGCATATGATCTCATTTACCAAAATTCATATAAATGTGATTAATTTAACAAAATTTATTATTTAATACAGTTAAAGGTTAATCGGTTAAAGTTAACTCTTTTCGAAATCAAAGTATTTGTGGGCTGTCTTTGCAATATCCTCTGTTTCAAATGTAAAATTTCAACCACGCTCGCGATGCCTGAGCCATCTAAAGTGGGCACCGGGCAGATTTTTTTAAACTGAAAAACATCATATGGCTTAGCTAGGAGCAGGAGCCGAAACCTGGTAGCTTCGCTAGCTTATTGAATATAAGGATTCTGCGTTTTTTAATTATTCAAGTGAAGCAGGAAAGATTGAGCTCGCGATGCCTGTGGCATCTAAAACTGGCACCGGACAGATTTTTTTAAATTCAATAAAACATTCTACGGTTCGTTAGAAGCGGGAGTCGGAACCTAGTAACTTCGCTAGATCATTTAATGTAAGGATTCTGTATTTTTTAATTATTCAAGTGAAGCAGGAAAAATTGTGCTCGCATCTGAAATAAGCACCGTGAAAATTTTGTTAAGTTAAAAAACATCCCAGGGTTCGCTAGCAGGGGAAGCAGAACCTAGTAGCTTCCCTAGCTCCTTGGATGTTAGAATATTGAAGAAATTAGAGAACACAGGTATATTAGAGAATGTAAAAAATATAGAGTATTTGTTGCTAGTAGCGAACAGAACATGGAATAGTAATAGTAGTACCCTCCCCACTGTCATGATACATGATCCGCCACTGAATGCTAGCAATCCTATAGAGAGTCGATAGTATTGGTGAAGAGACAACTATCGATAGTTCAAGTCGATAGTTTAATCCGATAATTTTAAAACTATCGACTGAAAATGCACCTATCGATAGTATTGCCCGAGTGAAAACTATGGATAGTTTTGAGAAAGTCGATAGTATTG
The DNA here is from genome assembly GCA_013235015.1 of Araneus ventricosus. NCBI lineage: Eukaryota > Metazoa > Arthropoda > Arachnida > Araneae > Araneidae > Araneus > Araneus ventricosus. The sequence goes on along the minus strand of BGPR01004611.1, from coordinate 17,307 downwards.
GTGAAGAGACAACTATCGATAGTTCAAGTCGATAGTTTAATTCGATAATTTTAAAACTATCGACTGAAAATGCACCTAATAGTATCTCCCGAGTGAAAACTATGGATAGTTTTGAGAAAGTCGATAGTATTGAGACAATCGATACTATTGGCTTCTCTTCGATAGTCTATCGATGTTTAAGGAAAACTACTAAAACTATTTTTATGGAAAATGAATACAGAGGGGAATAAGGCAACTCTGTTCAAGAAATACTTATTAAATTAATTTCGATAAAATATCACCAGTCTTTCAAACCAGTCTCATACCGGCGTTAACTCTAGAATAATTACTTTAATTACTTTCAATTGATGGAATGTTCATGTATTGTGTGCAATGTAGTTTTCTTAATTACAAAGCATCTTCGTGTAACATCATAGTTGACAGTTAAGGAAAAGAAATTGCAGGAATATGACAAAAATAAGGGGACCAACTTTTTTACAATGAAAAGTAGGACACAAATAAATTGAAATAAAAAACTGCAAATAAAAGAAACATTTTATTCATTGCAACAGTAATACATCATGCACTATAATATGATAAATGCATAATAAAAACATTTCTGACATTTTATATTGTAATAATGCTTACATTGCTATTAATTATTATTTAAATGAGTAAGTACTTTTTCATTCAATGAATATTTTTCGCAATGTATCATCTTCTAACAATATACTGGAAATATATGAAGAAGAAATATCCATCATATTGAAATTTACGGCAAATGCTGCAACTAGAGTTTCAACATTCAGTCTTGAACTTTTCACAGATCCAAAAATCATTAGCAATTGCAGAAAACCCTTTCAACTGCTGCATCTGCCCCAGGGCAACACAACGTAAATTGAACAAGAATAAAAAAAAATCACATGGGATATGTTCATTTTTGAATAGGCTGAATGTTTTCTCCCATCTTTTATCAATTCCAATGTGCTTATTTTCCCATTGCATAAATTTTCAGAATTTAAATATATATTCAGTTTTCTAATTTTAAATATCAGGAAAGAGGACATTTTTTGAAGGAGGACAGAGTTTACAAAAGAAGGACTTGTCCTACCTAAAGCAGGATGATTGTTCACCTTATGAAAAATCAGCAGAAAGAAATTTGGTAAGCCAGTTCTGACAAATAAGTTATATTAGTCATCGACACCATAGCCTTTAAGTATCTCATTGTGATCATCAACAGAGCTTTTCTCTTTGGGAAAAAAATAATAAATGATGAAAATTTTCTTTTTTTCACTTCATGTTAAAATCAACACCATACAAACATCTTTAAATAAAATTATGCACAATTTGCTTTAAAAGTAAGGCCAAGGAATTAGATTACTAAAATCACATGAAATAAATCGAATGACTGACAGCTTATATAAGGGGTAACACTCGTCAGCGGGATTAAAAATATCAATACAAATAATTGCACAATATTAATAATAATGCTATACAATATAATAATTACAATGCAAATACAATATATAACAATAAAATAAAATGAAGTGAAATGTAATAAAATACAAATACAATACAAACAGCACACCCATCTAATGCAGATACTTTCATAAAAATAAACAAATATACACAGTAAATAAATAAACGTATAAGACAATAAACAGTAAAAGTAATGATAGTTAATAAAAGAATGAAAGAAATCTATAAAAAATAGAAAGTTTGCTGTGCAACATAAAATGCTTGTGAAAATCGCTATTATTTGTGCTGAAACCTAATAGGACGGCATGGTTCTAGGTCCAAACTACAATGCATTTTTCTCCAAGTTCGAGAACAAAATTCTTGTTAGACGAGTAGCACCATAAATTCTCGTTAGCACCATATAAACAAGGGCGGATCCAGGGGTTTTTAGTGGCTCAAGCCCCCCTTCGGGTCTTAAATCACGACTGCCTAAAATGATACATATTGACTATTTTTTGTACTTTTCTTATCTAGACTTTTCAGAAAAGTAATTTTAATATAGTAACATGTCAGACACAAGTGCGTATTTATTTATTTTTTATATTATTTTATTTTATTTATTTATTTTATATATATATATTTATATTCATTTATATATATATATATATATTCATTTTTTTTCAGCTGGCAGCTAGTGATAATTCAAGGGGCAAGAGGTTTGTTGCAGGTCTTTTGAGGCACTCATTGACTCATCCTTGCATTTACCTTGAATTTTTTATTTTATTTTAGAGTACTGTTTTTTATGCAGTACTTGTATACATGCAAGTACTGCACACTAATACAGCACTAATACATAACTATGCGGCGATCGTTTTAAAACAACGATTACTGATGCAGTTCTTAGTGGGTAAAGGAAACTTCCTTCTAAGAAAAAAACTTGATATATTTTAAATTTGAATCTTTGAATAGTTACATTGGATTGCATAAAGGTTGGAAATATGTTAAATACGAAGATTCAAACTTAAAAGATACCGTACTTTGAATTTCTGGAGGTAACTTTGCACCAGTATAAAATTTTTGTTGAATAGTGAAATAGAGACCAACTCATTAGGGGTACGGGATTGAGATTTTTTTCGCTTTTCCTGGCAACATATACTAGTGCATTTCATTCTTGAAACGTTTATAATAATCATTCAAGAGGTTACAGAAGAAAAAAAATAATGAGCCAGTTTTTCAGCGAAAATGTTAGTGCTGGGAACTCTCTCTCTGGTGAAGAAAATACAACTTTTCTGAAGGCAAGTGCATTTAAATGTGAAAGATAATAAATCTATATCTCATTTTGTTGCTTTGATGCCAATTATTTGTTGTTGAATTGTAATCAGATTTTTCTGACATGGGGTTACTTTGCACCGAAAAAGAGAGTTTCTTTGCACCATGGAAATTTGCGGTACAAAGCAATCCCATTTGGTTTTTAAATTTATTTTGTATTATAGAAGAATAATGTTTGCTTTGGCTCCAGATATGCCCAGGGTGTATAAAAAGAGGTTAGGAACTTGTGATTATATGGATTTTTCTCCAGCGACCCTATAAGCTTGCTTTGATCCCATTTCACAAGTTTTTTATAACTTGTACTTTCTAAGAGGCAGAAGCTTTTTTTTGGTACCCTAAGCGAACAATTTTAAACAAAAGAAAGAAAGTTTCATATAAGGAAACTTGCTAATCCCCTGGTTTTCTCCAATGAGAAGAAAAAGACCATTTTAATTTGTATAGTCCAGTTCAGCGACTTCGGGTTTTCTGTAAATAGTGTAGATCTTAATATGATAATAAATGCTTATAATACTAAGAAGGTGTGGTAATAGATAGATATTGTTACAGACATGGAAAGTCGCTTCCCAGTAATGTGAGTCTTATGGGTGGGAAGAGAGTTTTACAGGGATAAGTATGGGATGACTATTAGCAGCCACGTATGGTTCCCCTACCTTGGCGACAAACTTGGCGACGAAATATGGGATCTCAAAGGTGCTGGAATCTTCTCGATATTTCCATTAGGAGAGAAGATACGCTTGAATGTGCTAGAAGATTCCACGTGACGTCACTGTCTGCCGCGGGAGACCTATATAAGGAGAAAGCTTGGATGACGGGGTGGTTGTTGTTGATCGCCTTGGAGCGCGAACGTCTTTGGAGTTCTATCCGCTGTGCGAGCTGGTGAGCTGAGCTGTTATTGTCGTTACTAGTTATTTGCTGACTGTTTGTGTTGTTAAATATCAAAGTGCTGAACTGTCATTACCTGTGAATTGTTGTCTATTTACATTGGTAATCTGTGCAAGAACTATTGTTTCCTGTACCTGTGCTACGTGTTTTCCTGCATATTTGTAAAGAAACCTCCATTCTCCTTTATCCTTCCTGTTAGACTGTTTACACCATACACCCACAGTAAGACTTTTCGTAACAATATATTAATAACACATCCGGTAATAATTGGATAAAAGGATTTCTAAAACGCCATCCTGATTTGACCGAATACAAAGACTTCAAATTGTTGATTATAATCAAGTATTTACTATAAAATGCATTTTCTTGTGTATTTCACCCAGGTTTTCAATAAAAGCATCTAGCATTGCACAGAGTGAGTTTGATATTGAAATATACCGAAAAAAAACGGCGCTTAGAATCCCCACCAATAAAGTAACTTTACATCAAATTTTCGACAAATTATAATTTATTATAAAATTACTGTGTGATCAAAATTTTCTTGCAAAATATTTCTCTAGTAATCACTTAACGAGGTAAAAATCAGTTAAAACTTTTCTTTTAGAAAAATGAATGTAAAGAATCTCGAAATTCTTTCTGAAGTCAAGAATCGGTGTAAAGTAACCTCATAATTTAGTTTCTCTTAGAGAGCAACTGAAATTTAGTTTGCTGCAATTCCGTTGTCTTTCTGAATAGTTACGGTATTCAGCAGGAAATTTTAAATAAGCCGCCCTATATAATATGGCTTTGAAATAAAAGGAAATTTATACTATGTTTTGCACATATGTAACTAAAAATAGTTTGCGACAAATATTCACATTTCCTTGAAGTATCTACATTTAATTTTAATATAATGCTCCTCTAATATATTGTCACATATTCTGTTTGTATAATGTGGTTGAAAATTCTAAATGTTACAAACATAAAGCATGAGAAAAACTGGGGGATTTCTTAAAAAAATATATTTTGTCTCTCCGAATATAAGTCTATTTTTACGAAAATTAATGTAAAATTGCGACCAGCAAACAAAAACACTGATGCAAGTCACAAATCATTTATCAGTTTTCTAGTGTGAATTCAAATCATTTTACTTTCTGGCTCTTCTCCTAGAAACTCTTGACTGAATCTTCACTGTAAAACGTGAGTTCCTACGATGTGCAGTATCACAATTCTCTACAACTAATTTCGAACCATTTCATCTGTTAACTCTAATTTTTTTGTATTTTTACAGATTATACTTAACTTTCAAACACAAGTGTATTTGACGATGCTAACAAAAAATGAAGGTTTCTAGAACATGTGGCAGGGAAACAACTAGAGATTCCTTCAACAATGCTGAGAGATATTTAAGACGAGTGATATTTATATCCATAGTTGATTATTTTATTTCAGAACTTGAGTTAAGTTACCAAGATTTTTTGGGGATTTGACCTCTGGAGGCCTTATACCATTGAAGAATGCAATTCACAAAGACAATGATATTCATGCAGACTTACAACAGGTATTTTAAAAGTGCGGAGTTCAATTAAAATCAGAATAAGTAAAAAGAAAGTGTGGTTAGGTTGACATAATTAGTAAGAAAAGTCAAGAGATTGGCCACAGGCTAATTGGCAATATTGTGAAGAGAACAAACTTTTGAGTAAAGAAACAGTTTTTGAATATATATCATTTTTTAGGTTAAAAATGCAAGTTTACTCAGTTAGTTTTTCACAGTATCACAAAGGATTCCTAGATCGCTTTGTATATATTTAATAAATTTAAATTTAATCAGTTAAAATTTAAATCTCAATTAATAATTAATATTTATATAAGTTTAAAGTTAGATTTAATTAATAAAAATTAATAATTTAATTAATTAATTTATTAAATAATTCTCACATTTTAAGATTTAAAACACGAAAAAAAAATTGCAGTAGCTCCCCCTAACGAAATCCGCCTTCTTAAAAAGATATGTTTTTTGAAGTAATTGTTTGTTCTTTCAAATAAAAGTTTCATAAACTATAATGTATCCATTCTTTTTTACAGTGTTTTGAAATTGAGACTAAAATAAAAAGCATTATGTATATCTAACCACGCGAAGCAAAAATAGATTTCTTATCCCAGTTTGACAAACGATCGCAGCGCCTCTTGACACGGAATTATGAAACCCAGCCTTTAAAAACTCCAACTTCTCAAAACGAAATCGCACCCTAGCTGTGCTCCGTCAGTAATCGAGCATATGTTTCGCCGTGCATATAAGCCTAAAGAATTTTGTTTAAGTTTTTAAAGCTTTATAAAGGTAACGTTACAATTTGTGATTAAGAGAAGTGTATGCGGTTGTTCGGACGGTTAATGAACAGAGGTAAAAAGCTCTACTGCACCAAGAAGACATAGCATATATTCAAAATCAGCAAAAAAAGTTCAATGCATGTTTTAAATGAAGGCTAAATTTGTAAAATTTTTCATTCAGAAGAGTTTTAAAATTAACTTACGTTTCTTATATGTAAAATGAGAAACTCTTGTTTTTGTTATGCAATTAATGAGGCATTTTTTAAAAGCTTTATGGAATAAGACTTACACTAAGATGCACTGTGCATTATAAAACTGTGAAGATATGACACTGCTCATTATTCCTTTGAAATTTTTGTAGTCTTTTGTTTGATAAATTTATTGCAAAGTCCTTTGACGCATGTCTAAAAGTCTTCCAAATGAGTGTATGAAATTACCTCTTTGGCACTTGCAATTCTTTATCGAAAGTTTTACATTATTTATAAGTTACATTGATATAAATGTTATAATAATATTCGTTAAAGTTTGTATATTACTATTCAATAATCGTTATAAATAATTAGAGTTATCATTAATCATACTCTAAATAATCAATATAAAGCTTTAAAATTTAGATTAAACTTTTGAGGCATTTTAGAGGATGTAAATGAGGTGGTTCCTGATGGCCAGTCGCATCGACTCCGGCCACTTTTTGGAGGAACAATTAAATCTTTATTTCATTTTAACTGCTTAAAACTAGGAATTACAAAAAATCAATCGCATTCAAGAAAGCTAGCTAATTTTGCAGCTAAATTTTTAAATTATGTGCCCGACCCTCTACACTGCCATGGTTCTTTTAGGTGTCTCTAAATTCCCCCCCCCCACACACACACTCGTGACACCCAGTCACCGGTAATGATATTTCACAGTACGAAAATTATTGCTCTTATTTTGAATCAAAGTGAAAACAATAATTCAACTCTTATAAGATTTTCTAAGTTAAGTATAAATTGTTATATCCTAAGCATTTTTTAAAATTAAAAATAGCCTGTTGTCATATTTAAAAGAAAACATTTATTAATTTTCTTCATTGGACTTATCGTTACAAAAATTAATAGTTTCAGAATGCTCCTAGTCTTTCTCTAATGAAGAAGGTTCTCAACAGGGTGATTCAGCAAATTTCGTCAAATTTACGAAAGGTTAGTGAACATAAAGACGATTCGGAACCACATAGCAATGTTGGAAATGTCTAGGCAGCTGTAAGGCAACGGCACCACGTGTATTACAAAATTATTTTGCCCTAAATATTTGGACAGGCATTGCTGGAGACCACGCAATAGCGCCATACTGCATGCCTCGTTGTTTGGGTGATAGGGGTTAGTTTATCTTTGTACAGCAAGTTTTGCGGAAACTTCTAGAAGAATATTCTCTTCTATAATCGCTTCACCTCTCAGTGTGCTTGCTTGCAGCATACCCAGATAGCAATTTTAGTTTGCAGCAATCTTGCTCTGCAAATCTGCAAGATTGAAACAACTGAACGCAAACGAGATAGTCACCACGCGCCAAATTTGTCACAAGCTTGCCGCGTCAATCTGATTGCAAACTATTGCAAAAACAGAGTATGAACACAACCTTGGATTAGAACTCGCGACCTATCGCTTCCTAAACCTGACGCTCTAACCTCTCGGCCAGCTAGACTCTGAAATGAGACGATAGATTGCGCTAATAGATCGTTCATCTATACGATTTATTTTAAACTGTTCTCTTGATTTCATTAATTTTTTAAATTTTGAGTTGAGAATATGATTTGAAGTCAAAGAGAGAGCGATTTTCGCTAATAACTACATTTTGATAATAGAAAAAATTATGAAATTAGAGTTCAAACGTAATTACTTTTAAAATGGGACAAAATGCAAGTTATTATTTTTCAACAAACATTGACTGTTTTTTAGGTTTAATTTAGTTTATAAACGTTAAAATTTCAATATTAAGAAAAAGGCGATATAGTTTTCTTTAAAGTGCGAGTTCAATATTTAGTAAGAAGATGGAAAATGTTTCAAAATTTTTTCTATAAAAAAAGTTAGTTTTTTCACAAATTATCATTATTTTATTGAATTAATATAAAGAAGTGCGGTCTAGGAGATGCTATTAAAAATCGGATGTTTTTTTTAAAACAGATATAAAGTTTATCTCTAAGTGTGCTATCATCTTTGCAGCAATAACTTGTTTTGCAATCGTGGTGTGAAGTTCGTTATGACAACTTCACAGCAAACTTGCTTTGCAAGTGGGTTGGTCGATTATGCTTTGTTACTTTGCATGAAGTTCGTCTCAAAGTTGCCACGTCAAGTTTGTCATGACAAACTAATATCAATAAAAATCAAACTTGCTGCAAGTGTACATGCTATCTGGATAAAGGACACCTTGGACAGCACTGGATCGGTCGTGGTGATTCGAATTATTATGCTGCAAGACCGCGGTAAGATCGCGGTCTGATCATACCTTCTCTCTTCCGAATGAAAGAGTTTATGAGACTTCACCACTGTTGGAACGGGATGAAATCAAGCAGCAATTGCCTTCCACTGTTCTGTGTTGCTGTAATTTTTACGTGCTCCCTCTCACGATGGAAGTTGGACACTGTTGGTTGAACAATTCCTCTGTGAGATCCACAGCTGTGTGATTTTTGCGACTAACTATTTTTTTCTGGAGAAAATTTTTTTTGAAATTTTGGTCGAAAATTTTAAAATAAGTCGAAGACGAATAAGACGAAAGCGAAAAATTAATAAATAATAAATAAATAAAGCTTTAGAAGAGACAGTTAATATTATTAATTTTTAATGTTATTTTCTATCAATTCTTACTCATAAGCGGTGAAGAATCTGAAAAGAGAAAGAGTTGTGAGATTTTCCACCAATTTTTCATAAATTCGTTTACATTTATTGTTTCTGATTGTTTTTATTTACAAAAACTGCGCAGAAGTTACAGCACTCGTACTCATATACACAAACCAATTTTGATTATTTACAAAGAAGTATGAACCCAAAATATGGTTCAATGAAGGTATTAAAATGTAAACGTAGCCTATATATTACAAAAAAGTCGTAGTAAATTCTTTCAGTTTTCTGTATGGTCATATTAATATTATAACACATCAAATTCATTAAGAATTAAATATTCTTATATCAGTATCATCAATTTCATCGACATTTGCTGCACAGTGTAATTGATTTTGAGTGTTGTATTTTTCAGCAATTCTTGCTTATAAATAGTGAAGAATATGAAATGAAAAAGTGTTGTGAAAATTTTCGCTGTCCCATATATGATTCAGCGTGACCTTGGTTCGAAAGCACAGAACTTCTTAATTAATATCATTATTACTGTATTCACTTTTAAAAGGAACACAGAACAACGGTCCTTAGATATGATATTAGAAATAACTCATTTTTCACCAACTTAGCAATTCCTATTTCTACATCAGATACTCATTAGAAGAAAAAAAAATATTTTCTTGTGATACACTATAAATCAAGGTAAGCTATACGCACTTGCAATGATTTCAAACTAACTGTCAAAATAGAAGTTCGTATAAATGATCTATTTAAGCATGTTGAAGCAATATAAATGTTATTATCAAAAACAGTTTCATATTTATTTTCTAATTAGGATTTATTCATTTAGAAGATTTAAGCCAAACATTCTGTGAAATAGAATTTTTCCAGCACTTCAAGGTATCAAGTGTAAATGCCATTAATGTGTTCTGTCATGTGAAATATTTATCGAAAATTATAACTGTGCACCGACAGCCTTCGCTCTGTTTACCATACAATAAATGATTCGATTTTGCGGAATTGAGTTTCGATTATATATACAATTAACTATATATTTTATCAATACAAACATTCAAAAATCAGCTATCCTACACTATTGAATCCGTATATAGCAACATGAAAAACACGAAATGATTATTATTTCCCCATTTAGGAACAGCAGGGAAAGCGAAGTTGGATAATTTATTATATTTTATTTTTTTATACTCCGCCTTTTTTATTTACATCATTGCGTCATAGTTATAGAGCTTCCTATAACTTCTCACTACTTTCTTCGCTTTGTTAATGTAATAATGAATAAAGTATATATCATTAATGATACATACATCCCTGTCAACTGTACAAAGTTTATCATATAATTACTACATGCATGTTTATTCTGTATATTTAATTACTTTAGGGGCCCGTAAGTTTTTCAGTTTTAGAATCCAAAGAAAGAACAAAAGAGCATGAATTTAACTTTTGCCATGCAGTTATTTTTGTTTAATGAACATCACCATATTTAAAGTAAAGAGACGAATCAAAACACAAATGTGAAAAAAAAAAGAAAAAAAAATCGAGCTGAGCGAAAAGGTAAAATAAAAAAAAAAACTGTTTTTCACACACACACACAAAAACATGGATATGACTGTTAATAATAAATTCCGCGACCATTCTCTGATCGGATATCCTAATATTTAGGTGAAATTTCTAGTAAAAAAAAAAGTTTACCAGGAGAAAAAACAAAGTTTTCTTTATAAGTTGGTTACAACTGTTTGGCTCAACGCAATTTTTTTGGAAAGTATATCCAATCTTTAAATCAGCGCAATGCTTCTTAGGGAGTCGTTGCTAATTGTTTTTATAAAAGAATCTTGTTTGTTAGCATTATGCTGTGATTTTACACAAAAAAGGAAGGGAAATGAACTTACTGGATGAAACAGAAATGAATCAGTCAAAATTGAGATTTTACACCGAAGTTTGATAAGCGATCACAGCGCCACTCATCAGGGAGTATAAAAGCTCAAGATTCTTCTATCTGGTCATTCGCAAATAATGGATTCAAAATTCTTAGAATTAGACAACTTAAAAACCTTCCACCCCTACTTTCTTGTTGATGTAATGAAAACTAAAAACCACCTTAACATATACAATATCAAAATCATTAATCACCTCAAAGTTAAAATCGAAACCTACAGAAAGAAAAACCGAACAACGATTTGTTACAAATGCTCAGGATTCCATTACAGCTCCAAAAATTGCGAATGCAACCCCAGATGCATTAAATGCGCTGAAATTCATGAAACTAGGGAATGTATAATTAAAGACAAAATAGAAATCCCGATTTGCATAAACTGTAATGGAGAAGGACACCTTGCCTCTTGGCGCGGATGCCCTAAATTCCCAAAACCCAATATTTTCAACAATAAAACAGCTTATGCCCCAAAACTTAAAAATAACTTACCCAAACAAACTAACTTAAATAACCGTGAGAAAACTACTGAACCCTCAAATCACTCGTTAAATCAGGATATGCGCGATATTAAAGAGCTGACCAATGCACTCAAAACAATTAAAGAGGCCCTAAATGAATTTCCAAACTTAATAGAAATTAGTAAAGCTTTAAATAAAACTAAAGATAAATACGAAAAATTAAATTTACTTATCAAACTAATCGATTAAAAAGTGCTTCTCTGCCGATTCTTACATGACAGTCTTCAACCACCTCTCCACCCACCACTTTTTGGTGCGCTCTGATTGGCTGACCATCTAGCCATTTAAGCGAACTCCTCCTACCAGCAGCCCAGTTGACTGCTTGCTATCATACCAGACTGACGTCGCTCATTTCTCTCTCATACCACCGAGATGATGTTTCCACATCCCATGCAGTAGTTAGTCCATGTCAACTTAACCAAAAGCCATGCTTCACAAGTCCGAGCCAGATTGGAGATAACACCCCCTAAGGAGGCTAGGAGCTCCATAAACTTTGTTATTTATCCGGTCATTCGCGACCACTCTACACCAATACCAAGCGTGAATATGGAAATAGGACAGTTGGCGCGGTGTAATCGTGATTGACTTGCCTAAATGGATATAACAAAATATGAAGAGGCCTGTATTGGTAGTGAATGATCGGACTTCGTGAAACACAATCTTAAGCATAACTGGATTACACTATATTCATGACCACCTAATGAACCATAACAGACTTGTTTACGAATTAAATCTTACTACTACAATTTGTTTACGTTATATTTTGAAGGCAATTTTATATTTTAGCTACGTACATACGAGTGTTTGCTCGATTAATGATTTGAGTAAAAATATCCTGTCTGCTGTTAGGGCAGATATACACACATGTACATTGAAAACAACGCACCAAGAAGGAAGAAAGGTACAATCGTGAAATTTCGCAAATAAGTACAGTGAGATCCAAGTTTGGTGCCAATGCGCAGGACCACACACCCTGCAGTGGCGCTGAAATCAGGAAGTGGGCCCTCGAATAGTGCCAGTAAACCGTCGCATAGTGGAAGATTCATAAACTTGACGATCACATTCCGACTCGAGGAGGACTTAGCGAAGAATGCCAGGTAGACGTGTGAAAAGGCATTTTTCACAGTTAAGCGAGTTTGTGAGGGTTCTCATCATTGGCATGAAAACCGCAGGCTGGTCGACGCGCCGTGTTGCTCGCCCGGTCGATCGTTCGGTGTGTGCAGTCAGAACATGTTGGGAGCACTGCACACGAGATGGTACCCACGTGCGGCGTACCGGTTCTGGAGCGACCAGGAAGACGACGAGGCGAGAGGTTAGAAGGGTCGTGCGGCAAGCGCTCGTGGATCCCGCAGTGACTCGTTCCACGATACAATCAGATGTAGGGTGCAAGTTGTTCCACAAATCATTTCCAGACGCCTTGCTGAAGCGAATCTTCAATCCAAGCGCCCTATTTGTGTACTGCCTTTAACGCCGAAACATCGGCGACTCCGTCTACAGTGGTGCCATGCGAGAGCGAAGTGGAGTGCCACAGATTGGCAAAACGTGGTGTTTAGTGATGAATCCCGGTTCGCTTTGGGGACAGATGATAACCTCGTACGGGTGTGGAGACGCCCTGGTGAACGGTAATAAAAATGAAAGTAAATGTTTCAAAAGAATTATTCTAACTATCTTATATATTTTAAAAATAACTTTGTAAATATTGTCCTAATTATTGTACAAACAGAAATAATTTAAAATTAAAACATATTTTTTCGAACTGAAAGGAGTCCGAATTCTTCATGTTCATCGAAATATCGAGATATTTTTTTTTCTGTTACAGTATTTTCTTCAGGCATATTTTAAATATTGTAAATTTAAAAAATATAATATATTTTTTAAATCCCGCACAGCAGGCTTAATGGTCTGGAGGGCCATAACCTATACAAGCCGGTCCATTCTAATTGTGGTACGTGGAACCCTAACAGGCCAGCGTTATGTTGATGACATTCTTCGACCCCACCTTTCCTAAATGGTCTTCCAGGGCCAATTTTACAGCAAGATAATGCTCGTCCGCATACAGCTCAAGTTGCTCAAGGCTTCCTACGGCATGTTCAGACTCTTCCATGGCCGGCCCGCTCCCCGGACTTGTCTCCTGTAGAGCATGTGTGGGACCAGCTGAAGCGCCAGATGCCGCTCTGTCACTCTGCACATAATTTGGAGGTGGCTGTTCAAGATTTGTGGGTCCATCTGCCTCAGGACAACATCAGACGTCTAACACAATGCCGGACCGTGTTGCGGCATGTATTGCAGCAGGAGGTGGTTCGACACGCTATTGAAGTTGCACTGTATTTGTCAACACTGTATTTTTTTAATTTTCATGATTTTGGTATCAAGTGAATCTCTCATCTGTCTCATTATGTGTATTAAATTTCATTTCAATCCGATGCTCCCTTCTTGGTGCGCTATTTTCAATGTACCTGTGTGTATTTCAATTCTTTTGTAGCACTAGACAGCATCCCAATCAAGACCCGTTAAAAAATATTTGAAAGCTGTGTGAGCATGTAACAAATTCAATTACTCAAACACGCGTTACAATATTTTTGCTTTTCCAAATCTAAGTAGCTGTCAAATGAATATTGTTTCGTTAGAAACGTATCTGATTTTGGAATCATGAATTTTCCATTAGATATCTTGGAATTCTCAACAAAGGCCATTATTTTTTTAAAAAAACTAATTTACTTCCTTAAGAAAAATTTAAACGCAATGGACGCCGAATTGCAGTTTGAACAACCAGCAGTTTATTCAGATTCTTCGAAATTGGAATATGCAAGTTTAATAAATGCTTTAAAATTCTTATCAACTTAGTTTATATGAATTGTAATATTTATTATTTTCCATTACCTTCAATTTATCTAAATTACTTCTTATCACTTTCCTCACACTTCAGTCATTGTTTATTTTTATTAATTTGATTTTTATATTTTATTACATGAATGATGACTTACTGGAACGGCTTTGTTGCGTAGTGTTGTTGTTGTTGGTGAGTCGGCTATAAAACGAATTAGTAAAGGGTACTTTTTTTCAGTTCAAACCCGGGGCTTCTCTATTATCTAGTTATTGTTCGACAACTGAAACTTTTATACAAGTTTTTTTGCCAAACGAAAGGGAGTTTATAGACGAGCCCATGTGGAGCATGAAACACCACAGTAATCCTGTACTAACTCTAACGGTTTCAGAATTATGGTGAATTGAAGGGAAATGCAACCAGTCAGAAGGTAATAGAAATTTATGATACAAGCACAATGACAACATACTTATAAAGAACAGAAAAGAATTCTATAATTTAACACCATTTTCATAAGGATATCTAGATTTAATGGTCTGCTGCAAGCCCGGAAACTTAGGCGGACGACGAAATCGAATTATCTCCGCAATCTGTAACCGGCAATATCGCACATACCTTTCTACAAAGAATCAAATTTACCAAAAATTTATCCATCCCACCAGCTTTCGAATGAATTCACAATAAACCATATTGGAGTTCGAGTGCAGGAGAAATTTGGCCTATTGTTTGCAATTCATCAATGGATTTGGAGTTCATCGAAATAGATTTTCGATGACTATTTGGTAAATGAAACGATAATAAATGGAACTGGGCAATTCATGTCAATATCTGCATTTGAACATATTCAGTCTTCCTGCGCGCTCATCCCACTCGCGTGTACAAAAGGCTTGTCAATCCCTTTGACAGCTCATTAGTCCCTCAGGTTCTGTTACGTTTGTTGTCACTGCATTAGAATTTTCTTGACCGCCTTATCTGGGCTAATTCTTTTGACTCTGCGCTCACTTCTATTCGATTTATCTTAATTTGAATTTTGTGCGTTTCTCTACATTGCTACAAATTAACCAATTCCGTTCTATTCCGTTGAAGTTTTCTCTTTTGTTTCCGGAAATTAATCTTGAGATTTCAACCTTTTTTGTTTCAGTTGGAGTACTTAGATGGATCAAGTTGTCGTGTCTTCTAAACTCTAAATGGTAGGCTTCCTCTTACAAACGAAGAACTGTACGTTCCTTCTGACTGCATAGGAAGCTTTCTCCCAGTCAATATATAAATCCATTTCTCACAAAAGATGATTCAATCTATATTGTAATGGAAGGGATGAGGAGGTCATCAGAAGATACTTTTCTCTATTCCTAGAAGATTGACCAACCTTGGTCCTGCGTATTATCGCCTACCAGTTTCCAGAGGAAGTAATTGGGATTAAATTATCATTTCCTATCGTTATTTTGCATCCTTGACTTAAAAAAATAATTTTACTTTTTATTCATGGCATCTTGGATACGGGTGACAAGAAAATTTTTGAGGCTGTATTGGGTTAAAGAGGGGGAAAAATATTCGATTTTGAGGCATTTCAATTTCAGCCTTGTCGACGAATTGTTATATTAATATTAAATCTACCTCATTTTTTTCATTCTGTTCTTTTATTACAACTTCATATCGGGATTCTTCCATAAAATCTTATCCTTCTGCCCGAATTTCAGAATTTCCATACTGGAAAGATGTTGACAGCCTTTTTTTTCCAGATTTCGTTGCTTTTCTTTCATCCAGAACTTCCATTTTTGTTCTTTCTGAATTCTGTGTCAGGTGGCCAGGTTTTTCTAATTAATTTCCATACCCGTATAGCTGCTCTTGTATAAACCAGCGGGAGTGGTCTCCCCTAAACTTTCTCGTATACTCCTAACACATGTAGGGACAAAAAATAAGCTAAAACCCCTAACGCAGTGGAGATTAAAGAAATAAGCGAAATTAAATCAGTTCCTCGCAAACTCGCTCAGATAAAAATTTCGAATCTGCTCTATTCTCAGAACTCAACAAGTTTCTCCAGCATACGTTAAAACGACAAAACAAACGGAAATAAAATAATCCTAGCAGGATCAGAATTCGCCAAAAGGGAGAAAAAAGATCCAAAAGGGAAGAAAAAAGCGCCAAGCAGGAACCGCTGACTATCATTCACAGAAGATTGCGTCTAGTACGCATGCGCGTGGAGATGTTTAGTTTTGAACCGAATTCGTCAAGTATGAGATTATACAGACCGACAGACAGTCAACCCGTTGACGGATTTGACCCAAAATTTTATACGGACCTACATTCCTAATGTTAAAACTGTGTAAAAAATTTTATCTATATGTCTATTCAAGTTTGTGAGTTATCGCGTTCACATGACCGCGGACATAGAGACAGACAGACTTCCCATTGACGGATATTGTCCAAAATTTGATAGAAACCTACAAATTATGTTTAAAGACCACATACCAAATTTCATCCCCGTAGCTCTAATAGTTTTCGAGTTATCGCGTTCACAGACAGACACACAGACAGACAGACATAATTCCAAAATTGTGTTTTTCGGACTCAGGGAGGTCTAAAACGTGGAGATTCGTCAAAATCTCGAGTTCCAATTTTTTGACGATTACAATACTTTCTCTTTGTATACTTCGTATACGAAAAAGTAAAAAGACAAACAATCCAATCGAATGGTATTTTTTTCCTTCTATGAAGCGATGCCTAGAACACCGAACAAAGTGACCAGGCGATACAAAGGAAATAATAAGGATTTTAAACAATAATAATTTTAAAAAATAATAAATTTAAAATTACACTAATTTAAATCCAGAATAAAAATGTAACAATAATTAACCAAAATAACCTATGTAATAAATACATAAGACATAAACGACATGATAAGATATTAACGGTAGGATGGTTATTTCTTTCATTATCTCGCATTATATACTCAGAAGGCATCGTATTACATATTCAGTTTGAAAAAGAACGAATAAAATAGATATAAAACTCCAAAAGATTTACATGGATTCAATGGCTGCGGTTTATGGGTGGAGCGAGGGTAAAAAAGTAGTTTTTAATTCATTCTAGTTGCCTAAAACTATGAAGTACAAAAAATCAATAGTCTTCAAGAAAACTAGCTACCCCCTTTGTCTACCTCCTATACTGCCGAGATTTGTGTGTGTCGCTAAATATTTTGCAGTCGCCTCTACTACATGGATTCTCATTATAATTATATTATTTTATTGAAATTTT
>BGPR01004610.1:0-108566 GCA_013235015.1 Araneus ventricosus | reverse complement strand
TACAAATTTGGGAGTTCGGCCCGAGATTTTAAGCAATGTTCACAATTTTTAACTAAGAGCAGTTTGGTTCTACCTCCTCGTCGATTTTAACTTTATGAGTAACCTAGATTTCTGAACAGCATTGAGATCTGGCTCGCGTGAAAAAAAGAGAATGCAGCGATAATTTTCGGCAAATTGAGGAGCAACTTCAGCCAGGCGACGAAGAAACTCAGCGAAATCCAGCGACCACCATAATTCAGCGAAATCCAGCATTCTGGAATCAGCGAAATCCAGAGTACCGACAGGGAATCACTTTTCGGAATTGCATCAGTGTGGCGTCAGATCGGGTATTGCTTGGATTTCAACGAGCAGATTTCCCTTGATCCTAAAGGTCAACACCAGCGAAAGTGCCTCTGGGTTACTTCCAATTATTCAGTATCATCTCCGGTCCACCATTGAGTTGATGTCATGAGAATGAGAATAAATGATTCGGTAAAAAATGCAAGTCATTAACTCTTACGTCAGGGTAACGCCGATTTTAACAATTCTTTTTGAAATTTAACTTACACTGGGTATAAAATCATATTTCAAGTAATTAAATTGCCTGTCCTTGTGTGGGAAACAAAGTAATAGTGTTTTCTGAAAATAAATGCATTTAATGTGTGAAAGTGTTTTTTGAATAAGCAGAAATTTCAGACATCGTTGTTAGAAGAGCAGATGTAAGTGGCTTACGTCATTTTTTAGGCGGAAGTGCATTGTTCTTATTTTTTGTCCTGATTTATACAGTTTTATCAATGTTCTGTTTTTGAGTATATTAAGTGCATTCTTTTGTGTTTTTAATTCCTGTTCTTAGAGGTGTATCACAAAATTGAATTTTGATGGGTTGTTCTATTTTCTTTTCGTGGGTACAAGTACGATCATTAAACAATAGGTAAAGATATCAGTATTGTTCTTTTTGTTTCAGATTAACTTTCCACGAATACTTTCAGAATTTTGCTTAGTTATCTATTCTTGATATTTTGAGGAAGAACGCATTTGTCTTTTCGATAAAAAATAATTGATATTGTGTACGATCATTATTAGCAAGCAATTTCAGGCAAAGATATATTTGTTCTTTTTTGTTCAAGATTAACTCACGAATACTTTCCAAATTTTTTGCTTGGTTATCTATTCTTGATATTTTGAGAAGAACGCAGTATCTTTTCGATAAAAAATAAATTGATATTGATGGTAATATTGGGCTGGCTGGCAAATATTAAGGTTCGAGGTGTTTTCAAAGTTTATTTTTTGATGTGGTATTTATCATTGATAGATTGCATCTTATTTAAATTTATCTCTTTTCTTACGCGGTTGGTCAAACTTTTTGCACGTCATTTTAAAATAGTTTTGTCAATTGGGATTGGGTTTAGAGGAATTTTGTTTGTGGCAACTAAAACTTTAAAATTAATTTAATGGTACAACGTAAATTAAAACTGTTCTCTAGATTACGCATAAATTTTTAAAAAATGGCATTTTACTCTGAGAGGATTTGATGACACTCGCCGCAGATTTGGATCTTACTTTTGAAGCGGTTTCACTAAATTGATTCAAAAGAACTGATCAATAAAAGCAAGATTACGTCAAGACGATGTTAAGAAGATGCTTGTTGGCATTGTGGAAGACAATACAAAAGGAAGAAAAAAAGCTGGGAAAGAAGATACGAAGAAGAAAAAAGAAGAGGATGCAAAAGAAGAACGAGAATACAGATTGTAGAAATTGAATACAGGCCCAACGGATTGCCAATATTCCGAATAGCACCCAAAACGTTCGACACCAGATATTGATTCACAGAAACGCCATAAGTTTAATATGCAGGAAAGATATCAGTTTGAATCTCACCTTATTTTGAACGTCATGCAGAAGTAACCTCTTTGCAAAAAAGATTAGGTTCAAAACTTATAAGTTTAATACCCATTGGTGCCCATCTGATAGCAGAGAGCCAACTGGATGATAGAATTGTAATGATTACGATCATGTAAAAGTTTACAACTGCAAGTTTAATTGCCCGGAAAAATTTCGTAGCTATTTTTGTTTCACCAAAAGGATGATGAAAAAAACATGGCAAGATTTTCCAGCACAGTGCAGACGTATTTCGATGGATGGACTTTAGGCTTAAAGTCATGCCACATTCTTCAGAATTATCAAAATATCAAATGGAAGGAAAAAGCGCCGTATGATCTTTAAGACATTTTTGGACAGGCTGGTCTACTATTAACTTTTCCACCAATTGAACTAGCGAAGAATTTGAAGATTTATAGGAACGTCCGAGAACTATAAAACCAAAGCAGTTGAAGTCATTCGCTGCTAAGGATCGAAACCAATAACCAAAATATTTTTTCGAGACAAGACATTTCCATCTTGAAGTATGAATGAAGAAAATACTCAATCAGAGAACTGTTTACGACTAATTAAACAATTAACGTGCTTGCTTCTGCAAGGGACCAGTCACTGCTAAGCGTAGATTGTACGAAGCGCCGCAAGGATTCAAAATAATAAATCTTCAAGCTCCTCGGTACAAATCTATTTCTCCAGTTTCTAAGAAAATTAAGACCAGAAAAATAACCATAGGAAATAAGACTTTTGAAGCTCTCATCGGCAGTTCAAATTTACGCTCATTCGTGAAGATGTAAGCAGGAATCATCGAACAATCAAAGCTCTCCAGAGACGTGTCAGCTGTTATCTAGTTAAGGGAAGTACGAAGTCAAAACAAAAGGGATCGTTCAACGAGAAATCGAATTAGACGGAGAAGAAAATATTCCGTAACTTGGCATATTTGTTCACGCGCCGTATTTGAATTTCAAGCGATGATGAATCAGACATTTGGAGCAGGCTTTGTGACGGCTGATAAAAGTGTTTATTTTCGTAAACATGAAGGAATGAGTTTAGTTTATGCATGCACAAGGTTTACAGAAGCAAGAACTGAGGACGGAAATTGAAGTTAAGCATATTGCAATCCACGAATAAGAAAAGAACTTTCTAGGCTAATCAACAACTATATACTAAGAAGACCAGGAAACGACAAATGTGTCCATGAAAGAGAATTATCCTGAAAGATGAGTAGCCTTAGTTACTATGCTTTACGCCGATTGTCATTTCAGAAGAACCAGGCAGTCAACAAGCATGCGTTGAGCCGAATGGTTAGATCAAAGGAATTGTAAATTAAAACTCATCTGAATATGGGGTCAATCATTGTTAGTTAGAAAGACAGGTACCCACCAGACTATGCGTTGACTAGAAACTGAACCGAAAGCAGTCAAGATCGTTTCCATGCCACTGATAGGGGATGTATTGGATAAACTCCAAAGATGCCGAGGTGTATTCCACGCTAGACTTACTTGAAAAATGGTTTTCCATGTCAGGGGAGATAACGAAAGGTCTACCAAACATTTTGCCTCACTGGTGGCCCCGGCAGACCAGGCAGTTTCAGATTTAATAAGGTACCTTTTTGACGCAAAGCCAAGCCCAAAATTGTATTCCAAAGATATGTATAGCATCTTCCCAGAACTCGCGCCATAAAGGCATCGTAATAATTTATATGGGCAGTTGATCATTTCCAGCTAAGGTAGAATGAAAGTATAGAAAAACTGAAGAAAGTATTTGAAGTCCTTATCAAAATACGGTTTAAGGATCAGTTTGAAATGTCAATTCTGAGAAGAAGGGTTAGATTTTTGGGTCACGTTGTTGAAAAGCAGAACAGTACACCCTTCAGTTACAAAAACAATATCAAAGTTCCAGTGTAGCAACGATTAAAACCAAGTACAAGCTTTTTAGGACTCTTAATGCTGAAATTCATT
Organism: Araneus ventricosus; assembly: GCA_013235015.1. Lineage (NCBI taxonomy): Eukaryota > Metazoa > Arthropoda > Arachnida > Araneae > Araneidae > Araneus > Araneus ventricosus. The sequence goes on along the minus strand of BGPR01004610.1, from coordinate 104,754 downwards.
CCCAGCGTACTCTAAAATGGCAGGAAACCTCCCAGAACGAGTCTAATTAGTGACAACCCATTTGTCTTGAACAACCTCAAATGAAGCGTTGAAACTCAAAATTAATAACTGAAGGGCCAGTATTAAGCATTTTCAGCAGGAAAAACAACCAGATGCACACGGACGCAAATGGCAGCAAGGTGCAGACCGTCTCTCAAAGAAGCCCAGAATGGAAAATTGCATCCTGTTCAATACACTGTCTAAGAAAACTACTCCAACAGGGAGAAATTATAGCAGCTATGAGCTTGAAGTTCTCGCTGTTGTCAACGCTAAAATTTCGCACCTACCTAATGGGAATCATTTTCAAATCCATGGACTGTTCAGCCTTTCAAAGGACTGGACAAAAAGGATTTGGTGCTCATTATAGCGGATAGGTATTGCACTGTTGGAAGAGTTTGAGTGTAAGAAATTGTCAGCCGTTTCCGGCCAGATACATGTGGACATGGTAAGGTATCCGATTCATATAGTTACGGTGATACTCTAACCACCAAAGGTTAAAAGGGCATAAGAAGATGAATACACGCAGAGTTTAAGATCAATGATTGGATCCAGAGCAGCAATTCAGACTTTTTTCGATAGTGAAATACTCTATAAGTATGTTGATGGTCGCGAATTAATAGTTGTACTGAGATACCAAACTGGAAAATAATAAGTTAGCTCATGAGAAAGGACATTTCAAAACAGGAAGAATTTGTCAAACAGGAATTCTTCATACCTAATTTGGAGGTAACCAGAGAGTACAAAAATATAATTGTCAACTGTATTGCCATGTGTTTTGACCAACAAAAGAGCCCGGAAAAAGAAAGATGGATTTCTCAACCCCATTCTAAAAAGAAGATGTATTAAGTACTTATCGTTAATTTCATCGGACCTTTGCCTTCTACCAACAAAAAATACCAGCATATCCTACAATGAGTGGATGCTTTTCACCAAATTTACTTGGCTTTTATCCCATTAGATCTACTTCGCAGAAGATGCTTTTGGATAAGTTAAAGGTAACAAAAGACTTTCAGTAATCCCAAAGAATAATAACAGACAGAGGCTCTGCTTTCACCTCTTAAGCATTTGGAGATTATTGTACTAATGAAAACATCCAGCATTTTCAAATCACCACCAGGGAGTACCCCGAGGAAAGTAAGCAGATCGAGGAAAGGGCGTACGAACTCTTATTCCCGTTTTGACCAAACTGTCAATTGCCAAGATAACCAAGTGGTTCCAAGTTCATGTGGAACCCTTTAAAGAATTCTAAATAGTACATTCAATCAATGGTACTAAGTGGTCTCCCATTTGAATTGTTGAGTGGTGTCTCATGAGAAATAAGGAGGACCCAACTTCATCAGGAGATCTCTTGTGGAAGAAATGATGGAAGAACTTCCAAGAACAGAGGAACAGACACGACAAGGTCTGCAAAGAAAAAATATCCAGAAGATACAGGCGGAGAATAAAAAGAACCTACACGATAGAATGCAGGAATGCCTAGTTACCAGAGGAGGTGACTTAGTGGTCATTCAAGAGAACACAATTTGGACGGTTTGAAATTAGAGCCTAGGTTTTTTTGGGACCGCCTAGAATAGTTAAAGTAAAATAGAAATAGATATTCTTAGAAAAAAAAGTAGGTATCCTTGTGGTCCTAAACTAGCAGATTCGTCTGCTGATCTAATGAAATTTTACTCCTGGGATGAAATATGTGTTTTTTTTATACAGAAACTTTCCTATTTTCTTTAGGTACAGTATATAAGAAGTGTTTTTGCTTTCTTTATTATCAATATTTCTTTTGTGAAATTGTTTTACTTTCATGCTTAAATGTTATAGTAATTTTATCTTTTAACTGTATTAATTTTTTGAAGAGTTGTTACAATGGCTATATCTATTATTATATGGTATGTAATCACTGGGGTCAAGTGATACCCAGGGGATAATTGAACTTATAGAAACCTTTAGCATTTTTGTTCATTTAAAATTGTAGAGATGGCACCTAATAAAATCATCTGTTTTATTGAAAGTGACGATACGTCACGAGCAGGATTTAAAGGAGTTCGATGTTGATTTTCTACCGAGCGGTCGTTATAATTTGCTCTCCGTTTCTGACGAAAGCAGTGATTAGCCTAGTGCTATCTCGAATTGAACTTGCTCTTATGTTGTGTTTTAACCCCTTTGTAAATAGTTAAATGTTTTTAATTGTGTTTAAATAATAAATTAGTTGATTTTAACTCTCTCTTTTCATTTTTGCATCAAATTAAGTGCCCTCCCTATAGACACCTTTCCTACATAAATATTAAAAAAATATAGATAATTAATAGATTTAAGTGGGTGTAATATAAATCTTAATATGTAGAGGATATGTACGCATTTTTTAATGAAAAAAAGTTCTTTGAGAATAAACTAAAATTTACAAAAGTGGTCCATTGGCCCTGGTCTCCCCTGCCTGATGTAAACACTTGTACGATTTTTTTTTACAGGGACAATTTATAACACCTTCACCAAGCATCCAGCATCTGAAATAAGAAAAACCCTCGTAATCCCTAAGATGAATTTTAGAATTAATAGTTATTTCTGACAGTCTGACGATGAAAGATTGCAACAGTTGTGAGTACTTGATACATGTTCATGCATTTAATTTTTCTTACGTCGCATGTTAAGGAAAAAATAGAGCGAATCATAATTGTAAATTACTAAAGAAGAGGGATTTTATTTAAGGTGTAGGAATACGCATCTTATTGGTTAATATCAAATCAGTAGCTAATTTCTGGACAAATAGATGCGTTTTGTCAAAACATGCAATTTCCAAAAGTTGAATCAGCAACATCTTTTTATTTACTATGTATACATTTTCTTTGAGTTTTTCTTTTTTGCCTTTAACTATGTTGGTGATATATAAATAAAAGCTGAAACAACAATTTTTTTGTATGCTGTAGATCAAAACAATTGAAAATATATTCTTAGTTTTGTTCATAAAATACTATATTGCTGATGTGCACATTCACGATGAGTAATTCTTGGCCGTTTTAATTTTTTAGAAAGTTCCAGTTGAGGATTTTTTGTGAGTTATAATATTTTATAACAAATCATTTTTTAATAAAGATTTTTCTTCTTTTTTTTTGTTCCTTCTGTTTTAAAATCACCCCATCATCATCACCACTAATGCCTCGTAAACCAAAGTATATTGGTATCCATGAGGAATAAAAGCAATAAATGACAAGTGCGAAGTCAACGCCAGAAATAAAGGACATCAATACAAACGCAGAAAAAACTATTAGCATCGCCTAAAAGGCAATTACACATTGCAACTGTCATTACCTTTTTTTGAGTTTGTCAGATTATAAAGTGAGCGTCCAACCCCCCCCTTCGGCCAAGACACGATGAAGAAATCATCCATCGAATACATGCGCTCCTTGGTAGAAATGAAATATAAGCAAGTGTGCTATCATAACAGGTCTAGAACACAGTGCAGATGAAGAAAGTAGAAGCAGGCGCACGCTCATATCGATTTATAGAAATCAAATGTCAATATTTAAAAAATATATAAGCATTTCTTTTATTATTAACTCATTATTTCTAATATTAGCAAATATTAAAAAATGGAAGTATCCTGTACATTTTGACAAAGTTTCGATTGTCTACCAGAGCTCTTTGACCTTTTGTTTCTATACAACAATTTATCTTCTTTTTGTAACCTGTTGCCTGGTTTTTAAGATAATGCTGCTTTTAGGATCCACTCATTAGTGACTTATCTAAATAATTTAGGCTGTGATTTTTTGTACTTCGACCTAGGATAAAAACATAATTATTTTATAATATTCACGCTTTTTTGATAATCATAAATGTCGTTCTTATTGTGCAGTGAAACCTCTCTGCAGCAGTCACTCCGTCAGAGAGGCGACTGGCAAAGCTGCTCAGAGGGAACAACCCACTCAAACAGACTCATATTTGGAATTACAAAATGCGTATTTTAAGCAAGAAATAATTCGTTATTTCTGATAAAGCGAATTTTGAGATCATGTATAAAATAACTTTATTTAAAATTTCTAATTCTTTAATAAAAAAAATTACAGATTGTATTTTATTTGGAATCTCTCAGCTTTTTCGCAGAAACGTTTTCACATTATATTTTAATTGGAAAATAAATCCATAATCGATTCGTCAATTGGTGTTGAGGAATGCGTAATAATATCATCTGTTTCTTCCTGTCTGTCGAGCTGAAAGTTCAATTTGTTAATGTTTCTCGCTTCCATATGAGACTTCATTTAGCATCTGATGACTGATGATCTTGGTGCTCCGGTAAAGAGTCAAACTTACTTTTCTCTTCCAGTTGGAAAGGAATGACTAATTTTGATCGATTTTTAGTATTTTTTAGGTCTTAATGGTTTTTTTTTCTTTCTCTTGCCTAAAGGTACACAGATGAGAGGGCAAATAAATAGATTTACTAAAATGAGCGGTAGATGTACAAAGTTAATCTAGATGAAGAATAGTTGAGAAAGTAAATTTACATGATGTAAAGGTACTTGTAGGTTCGAATATGAGACATAACTTAAAATAGATTTAATTAAAACATTCCAAGAGATTTAATGAGACATATTTTTTCATTCTTTTGTGGGCCTCATTCTCTCCACAAGCATTTCTTCTAACCCTTTATATATAGAAAAATTTTCATTTTGTAAAGTATAAATATAATAACTCCACGAACATATCATTTGTAAAATGGATGTTCGGACCTCTGCAGAAACTGCTCACTTATTAGGATTGCATTAATTGATTGTTGGAGGTGGTCTTAGAATTTTTTTTAGAACACATGTCTGCATGGTGCAGGAAATTGGACCTGTTTCAATTGAATCTGTATGAAGAATAAATTCTATACGAGGATTGCATGTTCATATTTTTCATATAGCTATTGTGCACGACTATAGTAGAGGAATATTCCTGTCGGAGAGGTGGCAAATGTTTAATGAAAGTTATCTGTATGTATATTGAATCAAAGCCGCTCTAAATGTTTTGCGTTCGTATGCCATTTTATTGACACTTTCCTCTAATTTATTTTAATCTTAATGCGATATTTTGCAATTTTTCATTCTCTAGGAAGCTTTCAGTTATGGCATTACCTGCATGCAGCTAATATTTTACTCTTCACACCTGATCCACCAGGGCATTATTGAAATAACATCTTCCATAAATGCTTTGTCAAGATGTTATAGACACCACTTTATATTCAGGTTTTATTATTTGATGAATTAAATTGAAACTTGTCTCCGACTTGTCAATGCGCCAAATTAAGTTTTTATTCTACGAGGTAAGATTACGAAGTTATCCAAATTAACCCGCCGGTTCGAATATAGAGATACGAAATAAAATAGATTCAGTGAAACATTCAAGTTCATTATTCACGCAATTCAAGATGTGAACTTCATTTTTTTCTGCCTAAATGAGGGCCTCATTTTCTGTAGCAAAAACTTATTTTTTTTTGCAATTTGTAAATGTACTAAAGGTTTTAATTTTTTGCAAAATTTAAATATATGTACTCCACGAACATATTCATTTTTAAAACGAATATGTTCACTTTTGGTAAGAAACTGCTGAAGTATTGTGGAGTTGCGTTAATTGATTGCTGCCATTGGTTTTATTATTTTTAGGATTGTCTGATCAATTTTGGAAATTGCTCTTCTGTTTCTATCACAATCGGTATGAATTAGTAAGCGTTCTATTGGCACAAACCATATTTGTTGCTGTTGAAAAATTTGTTTTGCATAGCGATGTACAGTTCGTTTCTAAGACCCCCAAGTCAGTGCATCTTAATAACAGGATAAGACATCATTTGTAAAGCTGTTGGCCGAAGATATTGGGAATATATTTCTCAGGAGGAATATTAAAATATTTTTTGTCAGAAAGAACAACACTCGGTCAGTGATAAAACTAAATTATATGCCGAAACTTAAACGTTTGTGCCAGTTACAAACTATAATTTTCGAAACCTCATTTGTGCGGAATTTTAACAAAACAACCAAAAAAGAAAGTTTGTAACTAAAATCAATTAAAACCCTCAGAATATATTAGAAAAGTTTTTAAATTTTTTATTGAGATGTTGTGGGTCTAAACTGTTTCGATAGAATAACATATATTTTTATGGTATCTCATCTTCATTTACTCTTATTTAGATTTATTCAATGATACTTAAATGAAAGAAAGGAACTATAATAGGAACATTTTTTTAATTTGTTCGTTTTGAAAATATGAGTAGACAATCATCCCAATTTTCATTGTATAGAATTAAATAAGGATTTTAAATTTTTGCAGAAAATGCTCACTTGTAAATTTTCTGTGTTTAAAATAAGTGCAATATTCACAATAAATTATGTTTTCGACAAGAGCGAAATATAAAAGAATATCGCTAAAATTAACTTTCACGAAGATATTACACGTATATAAATTTTTTTCATAATTTAGGGCTCTAAAAGTTTGAAGGAAAAATGTATATTTGTCAGGTTATTCCTTTGATAAGCATTTTAAAATACTACTGCAGTGCACATGAATAAAACAAAAAATTCATTATTTTCTATAAAATAGATGAAATTTTTTTTAAATATTATAAATTTGTAATTCATTTCAAATAAATTTGATAAAGTTTCGAAAAGCATTTCAAACATATCGTTCTCATCTCGAGGAATTTTTGAATAACGGTATTTTGCAAAGATAATCAATTTTATTCCTAATATACCTGTTATAATTCCCCAATTAAAATAAATCAGAAACAAAAGGATATCCAGAATATACAATAATTAAATTTCCATTTATCCATAAAGATCAACATGGCGTCATTTAGATTGGTTTTTTGTTGGAAATGAGGACAGGACTCAGATAAGTTGATTCCAATCTCCACAAACAAGCGCTGCTATCATTTTCCGCGCAAGCATGATCCTCTTGCCAACATCTTTACTTGTTACTTAAACAGTAAAGAATATTACACATTTTGAATAGTTTAACAATATTGTACCAAATATGCAAATATGGCGGAAAGAATACGTTTGTTAATGGAACTCATATCTGAGAAAGTTTTATTTCAGTATTGATACTATACTTGGCACCAGATTCAACTCCTGAAACTTGCTTGCTTGCTTCCAGTAGGCTACGCAATGATCAATTCCAGGAAGAATGATAAACAATACTTGGATTTCTTTCACTTCAATTGCTGTTCATGTCTTCATGTATCAGTTTATTAAAATAAATCTAAGAACTATCAACTTCGCGTACTCCTTAACTTTCCAGTTTTCATATCACATTTGTTTAGTTATTGGACTTAAAGTCTTAGCTTTTTCTAAGAAGAAAATCAAATAAGAGACAAGGGTTTAATTCTCATAGTTTGAAGTTTATATAGAACTTGAACAATATAAAAAGTGGTAATACTTCTTTTTTCCAAATTTTGAATTTGACTTTTGTAATTGATATCTCTTTGACTGGAAACTTATTTATTCCGTATCTAAAAGCTACCTCAATACTTAATTTTATACCACATTTAAATACTGGGTGGGGCAAAACAATCCGTAGACATTTCAAGAAACCATAAAATCAGATGTAAAATACTTTGTTTAGTCAATCGTTTTCATACACATTGGTGGTTATATATATATATATATATATATATATATATATATATATATATATATATATTAACAACAAGTTTTTTTTTACTTGTTGACATACTCAATGCTTGACTTGATTTTTGTTCATGATATCTTTATTATTTTCAACGTTTTTCTATTTGTTTGAAATTGATGTATTGTTCAAATAATGACTTTTTTAGTATAAGATTTGATTCTTGATATGTTTTACTTTTTATTTCTGTATGATTATATACAAATTTATATTTAGATCTATATTATATATATATATATATATATATATATATATATATATGTATAACTTAAAATTTTCCCATATTTGAATAAAATCCTTTTTTAACGACAGTTATTTTTCAATTACAGACTAATTATTTCTAACTTCCAATCCTGTGATAAAAAACACTTCTCTAACTAGACTCATAGTGCTTCTAGGGCCTCCAGCGGTACTTTTCCCCTTTTTGAGTATTACAAAAACTCTCCGTCGTAATTTCTCATCGTAATCATGTAACGTCTCATGCATTCACTTCGTTCTAGAGCTCAATTATTCTTCAGCCATGGCTTCAATATTCCCATAATCTTTTTAGTTTAATCTATTACAGGTACTCTGTAAACTAATTTAATTTTGCCTATTTTCAGATGTAATAAATGTTTTTGGACTGTGTGCAATTGCTTCGACTGCCTCTACACACTTACTGTTGTTATACAAGAATCACCCAACTTTAGGATAAAACATTTATTGACTTTGGGGAACATACCATTACATTACAACAACTACGCACACAGGGAAGCACACAGCAGTAGTATCGTTATGACTCGAAGAAGGAATACTTGCGTTAAGTAAAAGCAGTGAGCGTGATTCCTGAATAATTCCATGAGCCTCCAAAGAAAAATATAAGTTCTCTCGCCTCAACCTAGCACACCCCTCCTGCAGGTGATACATTTTTTCAACAAAATAAATATTACAAAACCTTAGAACACATATATATACTTCTCTAGTTAAGACATTAATGAAATGTTACTGTAAGTATGGTTCCTTCTCTTCGTTACGGATTTTATTTAGAGAAAATCAGCAGTATTAATTCAGTTTGAATAATTTCAATTCAATTACATTGTCTTCCAATAAATCCTTCACAAGTGAAAACGCAGGATTCATGTGTGTGATTATTCAGAGAGTGCCTTTAATCCATAGTCTTTGCTTCCTATCTGAATTTAAAATTAGTAGGGTATAAATTGTTTGCACTTTAACAGATAATAAATTTACAATCTAATAATGTCTTTACAATTTCAGAACACAAATAACTCTGCCTTCATGTTAGAGATTAACACTTTTTTGCTTACTGACTTGTTTCCAAAGAAATTAATGAATTACCTAATAAAATTCACACTGCAGAAAATGATTTAATATAATTAGACTGCGATAAACTAAGCCACCAATTTTATGTTTCACAATTCCATACTAACAGTTTTGTTTTTATACATGCACTTCGAAAAACACTTTTTAATCCACTATTTTACAATATCTTGATACATTTCATCATTATTGCAAAAATAGCTGAATCATCCATACTTACATAATAAAAGCATCTTTTGACCATCAGACTTAATAGACACACAATTATGAAACTAGTTGCGTAATCAAATTTTTCAATTCACTTTTATTTTCATATACCAATTTCTACCTGATTTAGTAAACCATAAATGCATGCTGTAATTTACAAACTTGTTTCATCTCCAACCAGTCTCTCGAAGCCAGGCAGGTAGCATGTACACCGGTTTCTTCTATATGCTGTATAGATATGCAGTCTTTTCATCAAGAACTAACCATCAAATTCAATTTGAATTACTGCAGAAATTATAATTAATATCTAGAAGGATTCTATATTTACGACTAGTGAATACGATTCTAAATAATCTTTTTTATTTGATTGAATCCAATACTACAAAATAACGCTTTTATACTGTTTCCCATTATCACTTTGTTTCAAAGGAATTTTATTTACTTTTTTTTATAATTTAGTTTTTTGCCCGTCTGTCTACCATAATTTCAGTGTTTATTCTAATGAATTCAATTCATTTTTTTCATGTAAATTCCAATTCTGCCAATCTGACACTATTTTCGCTTCTAAATAAATTAGACACACATTACAAGCTAAATTGATTTGACATCTGTTTTGGCTTTGAGCCTTTCAGACGTCTTACAGAGATTTGATTTACCATTATTCATTTGATCAACTGGTTTCGATTTCATCACTTACGGTGTTTGTTGCATCATCCGGCGTTTCAGATGGAATCAGTAATTATTTTCGTTTGCTTGCTGGTTGGCAGAAATTTCCAAGTGATTTACTTTTTGTTTTGTGATCGAACTCGTTTATATCTTGATGGATTCAAACAATGAATCAATATTCCATGTTTCAACTTTCGTTTTTTTCCAAATAAATTACTACCTTTCAAGGTCATTGAATTTAATTGATCTTTCCTAATTATTTTTCGGCGTTTGATATCATAAATTCAACCTCTACTATCTCCGAGCATGTATCTAACATAATACGTCTTTGGAACATCAAATTTATTCCTCATTACTTTCGGAACGTGAAAATAAGCCACACAACCAAATTTTTAAGATAATTTAGTTTTCGGTTTCTTACCTATCAAGTTTCCAATGGAATTTTTCTTTTCCCTTTACGTTACATTAGAATTTTAGACACCTGAGTACGCGAAATAATAGCTTCGGCCCAAAATTTAATGGAAGTTCACTTTCATACAATGAATCTAGTGCTTTCTAGAAGAATGCAGTTCGCTCTTTCAGCTTTACCGTTACTTTCACTATTATATGGAATAGTTTTTTCGTTGAAATATCCGAATTAACAAGATAAGCATCAAGTTGCTCATTTAAAATTCCTAAGCCATTATCAGTTCTCATTTTTTTAGTTATAACTTTTATCAGTTAAATTTTTTCATAATAAGCACAGATTGAGAAAATATATCAAACGCTTCATTTTTTATTTTTCCAAAAATGATAAAAAACATCCCAAAAATCATCCACCAACACCATAAAATATTTTGCACCACCATATGACTCAGGCTGGATTGGACCACACAAATCAGCATGGAATCCAATTCAAAATTTCAGAACTTTAGTTTATATCAACATTAGGATGAGAAAGGAGTTTTCCTGATTTATTTTGCTTATATCACAAGTTCACATTTAAAATCATTTTACATCGAAATATCAATATAGTCTTTCATTTTAAGCATATACTTAGCATTTTAAACCCAACATAATCTGCTATACCAAATATCATAATTACTATTAGACGGATTAGATAGTAACACTCCAGAATTATACAATGGCTCAAAATATAATTCCAATCTACCATTATTTTAAATGCTTTGGCCAATCAACAACTAACATCATATCAATACACCAATTATTATCTGACAATTTTATAACCCTTTATCCATTAAACATATTACAGACAACAAACTGCACGTAATTGGGGGGGACATAATTAACATTTTCCGATAGTTATGTTGGGATTACCATACTGTACTTACAGTTTTTGGCTTTTGCAGAGGTTCCCGAACCTTCACATATAGTTCTCAAATCTTTTACCTGCTAGATAAATGTCTTTTTCTTTCAGATTTTATTTTTTTTCAAACCATATTACACGGTCTTTGGCCATGTGACAAGAAAGCTCCACTGTCAATATCCAAATGTTGTCACATAAGCTTTCTTCATTTGGAGAAAGCTTCTGTAATACAGGTTGCAGTGTTCTTTAAATTATTATTACGATGCACCTGCTCCTTTGACGGTGTGGTACTTTCCTTTTTGATTTCATTAAAACAATTCTTGGCGACGTAATTTGGTCGTCACCCAGACTATCAACAAAGTTTCATACCGGGTGCAACCTTTCCTGAATAAAATACATCAGCGCTTGTTCCTTCGGCACTTGACACTTGAAGACGAATTAAAACTTTATTTCTACTCTTCACGGAGATTTAAATGCACTTCATCTATATAGACTTGTCACGTTGAGTTTCAAAAAAATGTACTTTAGCAAATTTACCTTTCAAACCACGAACATGAGAGTATAATGGAGCAAGCTCCCAGTGAGACATCTAATCCTAGTAGGGGCAATGGCACTTGTGCTTCTACCTCTTGCTCAACTATATAATCATTCGCCAATTCGTTTAGCATTTATTTAGAACATTTTGAGCTCGTTACATCAATTTTACACACGGTCTTCTGTCTGACAGTAAATCATAGACTTTATTTTTGTCATGCAAGAATTTTTGCATTATTTTTCTTCCAGACGCTATAAGGCCTGTTCGTCTGTAATAGCATAAGCCACTGCATCCAAATTCTTTTGCTCCCCATTCTAATGCATCTTTTCATAAGACCTTCTGGTTTCATTTTGCGTCGTCACAGAGTCAACCCAGTTTTAAACTCAAGGCCTTGCATTTTCAATGACCAGAAATAAAATAGTTGGTACCAGTAAGCAGGAACACTTATTCTATCCATGTCTGTTTAACAGTTCGTTATCACACAGTTCTATATTTGAATCAACCTATTTAATCAACCGCGTCCTGGAGGCACCATATTGTTGTTCTACTACAAGAATCCACTTAACTTTAGGACAAACATTTATTGGCGCACACAGGGACATATAAAAGACAGCATTACACATTACAACAGCTACGCACAGCGAAGCACAGCAAGTAGGTAACATCGTTATGACTCGAAGAGAATAGGTTAAGTAAAAGCGAGCGCTGATTCACACAGATAATTCATGCGCGCAAGAAAAAATAGATTCGCTCGCCTCAACTAACACTTACATAACGAATAGTTATGTAAAGTCATAGCATTTCATCAGTGCAGGAAACAAATAACGGATATCAGCTCTACTTCCAGTGGATATTTAGTTTATAAAACCCAAGGTCAACCTCAAGTTTTCAATAAGTTCTTCATACATCATATGCGATCAAAAAGTTCTACAAAAATGTTTTGTGATTATACTACAAGTTCTAATTTCTTTCGTGAATGCTATCAGACACGGTCAAAGTTGTCATCACTCAGTTCTACTATAAGTGTTGTGTTTCGTGTAAAATCACATCAATAAAAGAAAGGAGTGCTTGCATGAAAAAGCTCATCGCGCTCAAGATCTGCAATATATCCTTCTGTTTCATCTACAGAGAAAAAAAAATGGTAGATAATCTTCCTTCAAGTTCTTGATATTCAAGTAGTGATTTCGGTTTCAACAAGAGAACAGAAAGATTGTAAGTTCTCTTCCAACAACGCTGTTTAAAATCAATCATCGAAAATAGTGTTATGCATAAATGATCAAAAGAAAAAATGCAGCTGCTAATTGTGTATAAAAATAGCGATTTTTAACTGCAAATATTAATTTAATTATGTTCTTATAAATTCTATTTTACTTTTGAAAATTCCATTTTGGTTCATTATGTTTTAAAATATTTGTTGAATTTCATTTTATATATTGGTTTTCTAAACTTTACGATTAATTAGAAAAAATTTATTTATTTACATTTTGTGGTTGATTATCAATTGATTTAAATAATATTTGAAATAGTTTTGTTTTGAAAGGTAAAAGTGCTCATATCAGAGGTTGGAGTTAAATTTGAAGATATTCTTTCACAGTGTGCATGTTAAATTTTGGAGTTCGGTATATTTAATGTGTTGAAAATTAAGGTAGTTCATGCTGATATACAAAGATGTTTTAAGAAAGATTATTATTAAAAAAATTTGGAGTATTACGATGTTTTACAAATATCGATGGTTGCAGAATTTGATTTATTACTTGTACAGGATTTTTATTTTGCATCATTATAATTTCAAAATAAAATCCCATGTGCAGATACAAAATAATATTTTCCACTTTTGATTTTACTAAGAAGACATTATTAAAAAATAATTATTAAAAATAGCAAATGTCTATAAATCAAAATGTTTAAAATGCTAAGTTCTAAAATTCCCATATATTTTATTTCATTCATAAATTAATTTTGCGTAAAATCTGATTTGAAATGTGTTTGTTGGAGCCATGGCAAAATAATTTATATTGCATGACTTAGAGAAAAAGTAAAATAAAATAAATTTAACTCTACTCGGAGAAATTAAATAATGCAAAAAATGTAACACCAACTCCCTACATTCTAGACTCTGGAGATCTGTTATGTCCTCAGACTGCTATAACTTTCAGTTTGATAGTGAATTGTGTTAATAATAGTAAAAAAGAAGAGCTTTCTCAGGGAATTTTACGATATTATGGATTAGCACAGAGTTTGACCATCAAAACCAAAGTACTCATCTCTGCAGGCTATAATGTCCCATCGTGTCTACTAAATAGAAAATTCTTCACTTTATAAAAAAAAATAAATTAGGTCATAATTTTTTAATTGACATACTACACGACACTTAAGAACATTTAAATTTCTCTGAAAAAGAAAAAAATGAAACAATTTATATTTTTAGAATTATATGTGTTTTTTATTTGTTTATTGTTAAAGTTTTACCTGTACAAACTTCAGAACAGTCAAAATTATAAAATTTACTAGTTTCATATTTCAATTTTTTATGAAATACATTTGAAATTATTTTTTATATCTTTTGCATATTCAGTAATAATATTATTACTTCCTGTATCATGATCATTAGTAAAACAAATATAAAATTTTAAAAAAAAACTTTTCAAATTCGCAGGTTAATTAACAGGCCTATTGTCTGCAAGTCTCTTGCGGAGGGAAGTGTAATGACAGAGAAATTTTCCCATATTTAAAATAAATCTTTAGGACAGTTATTTTTTTAATTACAAACTAATTATTTCTACTTCAATCCTATGATAAAACACTTCTCTCTAACTAGTTCACCAGTAGCCCTAGAGCCTCAACTTCGGTACTTTTTCCTTTGATGTGCAAAAAACTCTCCGCGTCGTAATTTTTCTCTTTTCGTAATCATCTTGCTCTAAACAAGTCACGCCGTTTTAGGCGTAGATATTCTCCTGACATGGCTTTATAATATTCCCCGCAATCTTTTAAAAGTTTAATCTATACTGAGAACTATAACTAATTTTAATTTTGCCTATTTTCAGACAGATGTAATAAATGTTTTGGACTTTAACGACAGCAATCTTCTTCGACTGCTTGCCTCTACTACTTTACATAAAGGAATAACGTTATATATATATATATATATATTTAAAACCATTACAACTCAAATAACATTTTCGTCATATACACCTAATAATCCTTTAAAGGCCGAACCCACTTGCGATCGTGAGGGTTAGACATTAACTAGCATTTTGCTTCCTGAAGAGTTGCAATTAATAAATGCCCGAAAAGGAACGACTATTCCTAGTTTCAGAATATCAATATTGATATTTAGTTTTTGTCATAAAGACGGCAGAGATGAATCCATTTCAAATGTAATCGCGCAATATTTCGATATAATCGCGCAATATTTCAAATATAATCAGCGCTAAATCTGTTTGCAAAAAAAATTCAGGCATTCAGATTATTTATCTTTTGCGCCATTAGCTAATTATTAGCCACATAATTGTTTGGTCACCAATTGTCCATTTAATTTATCGTAAATAGGAAAATATGTTAGTTAGAGTTAATATAATTACTCTTTAGGCGTAATATTTGTTTATCCGCACGTCGTACCGGGTTCAGCTATTGAACTCACTCCCGAAAATCAAACTCTTGTACCTTAGTAGCTCTTCTCGCGTGATCCGATGCACCTCGGTGTTTTCTTTCATTTTGTAGGAAAGGTGTCTAGGGGATAAAGGTTCTAATTTGATGCAAAATGAAAAGAGAGAGTTAAAAATCAACTAATTTATTATTTAAACACAATTAAAACATTTAACTATTTACAAAGGGGTTAAAACAATAAACATAAGAGCAAGTTCACCTCCGAGATAGCACCAGGCTAATTCATAATTTACTTTCGCTCAGAAAACGGAGAGCCTAAATTATAACGACCGCTTCGGTGAAAATCCAACTCATTTAATTCCCGCCTCGTGACGTGACGTCACTTTTCCATAAAACAGACGATTTTATTAGTGGTGCCATCTCTTACAATTTTAAATGAACAAAAATGCTAAAGTTAGTTTCTACATTTATTTTTAAGTAAGAAGTGACAAAGCATTTTTTAATAGCATAAAACATAGAATGCATCATATTTGTTTATCCATGGCTTCATTGCATATTTATAATGCAAGATTAATGACTATTGAACTTGGCAAATTCCACACCGAAATATTTCTCTGTCACTGAAAGTCTCCTGTTTTTTGTGAAAATGTAGCTTCATCATATCTTTAACATTTACAGAAGATTGGTCATCTATAAAAATGCTTTTATGGGACAGTACCAGCCTTTTTTTAATAAATTTTATATCATTTAAGACTTAATTTATGTATAATATCCATAGATACAAACTAATAGATGCATTAATTTTTTCCAAGAATCTTATTATTTTATTTAATTTTTGCTTAATATAGCTATAATCTAAGAATTAGAAATTTACTGAATGTTTATAAAATATAAACAAGAAAATCTCAAACAAATAATGCAAAACTTTGACACACAACAGATTGATTAAAAAGTAAGAAATTTGATATTCAGTTATTTTATATGCAACGAAAAACTGACTTATAAAGAAGGAAAATGTAATAAAATACATACCGCATGAATTTGCTGTATTTTTGCTTAATATTCAGTAAAATGCCTGTTATATGGTATGGTATTTATGTGGCCAAAACTGGTACAAATTAAGATATATTATTTAAAAATTCATAACGCAAAATATATTTTTTTTTCCAGAGAAAGATTTTTTTAATTAACAGGCAATGAAATTTATTAAAGAACATTGTTAGTACGACTTAAAAAAACTTAAGGCAGTCATCCACTGTGAAAATTCAAATTCAAATTCTCTCTTAATGTGGCAAAAACTGGATCATCTACCTTATTTTTAAAAAAATTAAGATGTTAACACGTTATGAAATGGCTTCTGTGTAGCCCGAAAATTGCGCCTAAGTTTTCAGTGACTTCACTGGCGAGTCGAACCTGATTGGTTCAGTTATTCACGCCCATGGACTTCATGGGAGCTTTCCAGCAAAACGAAAAAGATTCATCTTCGCTTTGCAGGCTAATAAAACCGGTTCAAACGTCAGGAAGCAGTTTTGCCCCCCCTTGGTGACGAAATATAAGCAAGTGTTCAACCCCAATTACTAGTGTTCCTTAAACATCGATAGACTATCGATACTATCGAAGCCAAGTCGATAGTATCGAGTTTTCGAAACTATCGACTGAAACTATCGATAGTATCGATAGTTTCAAAACTATCGATACTATCGATAGTTTCCTCTCGGGCAAAACTATCGATAGGCGCATTTTCAGTCGATAGTTCAAAACTATCGACTGGAACTATCGATAGTTTTAAAACTATCGACTGAAACTATTGACTGTCCATAGTATTGCTTCTATCTAGTGGCGGGTCGTGTATTGAGTCAGTGGGGGTGATATATTATATGATACCTATCTTTGATGCATTTTTGTATAATTTAAATATTGGCCTTTTTGGTCAATTTTGGATATTTTAATAAATTGATTTTTGACTTGATGTAAGCAAGTTTTTATATATATGGTACTGAATTTTAATTTATCTTGCAGTTCTAGTCGTTAGTTTTGAAACTATCGATTGTTTTCTCTCAAGCAACAAGTCTATGTATTGTTATAGGGGGTGCTTTAAGTAATTATACCACTTTGATTTTTGATGCATTTTTGCATTATTCAAATTTTACCTTTAATTTCTCATGTATTTACTCTAGATTGTTTTCAAACTATCGATAGTTTTTGTTCAAGAATAAATAGATCGAGGAATTGATCTTGAATTACTGAGAAATTTTTGTACTTCGTATCTGTATATATGTATGGAAGTAACGTATGTAGTACGTAGGTATTTAAAGTACTAAGTACATACGCATGTAATATGATAAGTATGTAGGTGAGTATTTTAGGTACTATAAGTAAACATATAACGCACAACGTCGTTATGTATATATGTTAAGTACTAAGTTTGTAAGTAAAAATTTACGGATATACATGCGTATATATCTACGCTCGTATATGTGTAACGTCCGTCCGTCTGTATGAATGTAACTTACGTATATATGTATGTAATGTACGTTCTATGCAAGGAACGCTCATACATTTGATTGCACGTATGTATTTACGAATCATCATTACGTATGTAACGTACGTACGTATGTTTGAAACATACATAAACTTAGTACGTTATATGCTTACGTACGTATGTTACATACCTATTACTTAGATTAGTACGTACGTTACATACATATACACATTTCATACGTAAATAAGTTTCATACACAAGTACTTACGTTATGAACGTACGTACGCTTCCGAACGTTGCATACGTGCATATGAAACGTTCCTAGGTAAGTAACGTACGCGTGTATGTACGAAAGAATACAGGTTACGTACGTACGTATGCATGCCGCATCCGTACTTTCATAGTACATTTACATACACAGTTTCGTACATACGTGCACATGTACGTTACATATGTAATCATGTTTCATTCATACTTACGTTACATACGAACGCATATTTCATATTTACGTATGAACGTACGTCACATACGTACGCATGTTTCATATATACGTATGACGCAAGTTACATATGTACGTTTCAGACGTGCGTTACATACGTACTCGCGTTTCATATATACTTACGTTACATACGTACTCGCGTTTCATACAAACTTACGTTACATACGTACGCACGTTTCATATATACGTATGACGTAAGTTACATATGTACGTTTTAGACGTACGTTACATACGTACACACGTTTCATATATACTTGCGTTACATACGTACACACGTTTCATATATACTTACGTTTACATACGTACGCATGTTTCATATATACTTACGTTACATATGTACGCCCGTTTCATATATACTTACGTTACATACATACGCACGTTTCATAGATACTTACGTTACATACGTATGAACGTTTCATATATACGTTTGACGTACGTTACATAAAAACACATATTTCATATTTACGTATGAACGTACGTGACATACGTACGCATGCTTCATATATACGTATGACTTAAATTACGTATGTACGTTTTAGACGCACGTTACATACGTACTCACGTTTCATACATACTTACGTTACATACGTACTCGTGTTTCATACATACTTACACACGTTTCATACATACTTACGTTACATACGTACACACGTTTCATATATACTTACGTTACATACGTACACACGTTTCATATATACTTACGTTACATACGTACACACGTTTCATATATACTTACGTTAACATACGTACACATGTTTCATATATACGTTTGAAGTACGTTACATAAAAACACATATTTCATATTTACGCATGAACGTACCTCACATACGTACGCATGTTTCATATATACGTATGACGCAAATTACATATGTACGTTTTAGACGCACGTTACATACGTACTCACGTTTCATACATACTTACGTTACATACGTACTCGTGTTTCATACATACTTACACACGTTTCATACATACTTACGTTACATACGTACACGCGTTTCATATATACTTACGTTACATACGTACAGACGTTTCATATATACTTACGTTTACATACGTACACATGTTTCATATATACGTTTGAAGTACGTTACATAAAAACACATATTTCATATTTACGCATGAACGTACTTCACATACGTACGCATGTTTCATATATACGTATGACGCAAATTACATATGTACGTTTCAGACGTACGTTACATACGTACTCACGTTTCATATAGACTTACGTTACATACGTACTCGCGTTTCATGTATACTTACGTTACATACGTATTCATGTCTCATTTATACTTACTATCGATAGTTTCAAAACTATCGATAGTTTGAAAACTATCGATAGTATCGATAGTTTCTAAACTATCGACTGAAAGAGCAGCTGTTGGCGCCTTTGAACTGTAAATTGGCATATTGGCGATCAATGGTTGCCATAATATGTGAGCGCGCCGATGCGCACCTTTGCTACTCACTAGTCTTGTCTCTCGCTTGTTGAAAACCATGTATATAGTTCTGTGTGTGTGATCGTGAACAAGGGCTATGCTTCCACTTTCTTATTCGACGGACATTAAAATACAAATTCCACCCCACTGCTCTCCATGAGTTTGGACGGAAACATTGGTCCGACTCACCGGAGTTGAATCATACTTGCCTATGGATAAATTCTTTGTTAAGAAGTAATTTCGTTTCGTTTTGAAGCAGCCCTTGTTCAGACTTTCGTCAGTCCACAATAAACGTTCGTACCAATCAAAGCGATTCCTTTGAAAAGGAATAATATATTTTGTTTGAAGGAATAAATTGCTTCTCGTCATGACGATAACAGAGCTTAATCGTAAGCAAACGGCTTACAAAAATAAGCTGAAAAAAATCGAACGATTTGTTAATGCGTTCCAAGCTATAGACGCAACCAAGGACTATATCGAATTAACATCAAAACTGAACAGTATAAACGATATACTTAAAGAACTGGATAACCTCCAAAACGAATATTGTTCTCTTCCTGATAAGGTAGAATTGAATAATTCATTGGAGATTCTAAGCGATATGGAAGAAGATGCAGAAAAATTCAAGGTAAGCATCCTTGTATTTTTATCGAAATATGAAGAGCAGAAAACAGAAAATGCTAAATTGTCTCCAAAGAGCCATATAAAATTGCCAGATCTTCCGTTACCCACGTTTAGTGGAAAGTTCCAAGAATTCGAAAATTTTAAAACACAATTTATGAGTGTTATCGGAAATAATGATTCTTTAAATGAATCTCAAAAACTAATGTATCTAAGAAGTGCTCTTAAAAATGAAGCGGCCTTAATACAAAGCGATCAAGATAACTTTGATTCCCTTCTAAAGGCGTTGGAAAATAGATATGAAAATATAAGAGCCTTGGTTGACATACATATCGCCGGTATACTTTCGATTAATAAATTGCATAGTGAAAATCCATCTCAAATTAGATCACTAATCGATACTGTTCGGAATCATATGCGATCTTTGAAAAATCTAAAATTAGAATCAAATTCCTTGTCAGATGCAATTATCTTACATGTATTAAATAATAAAATAGATAAGGAATCTCAAAGATTGTTTCAATTAAGTTTGACAACGACCCAGGTACCTAGCTTACAAGACTTTCTTTCGTTTTTAGAAGTAAGATGCATTCAACTAGAATCAGTCATTAAATCAGATTTCGCAGAAAAAAGTATTCCGATAAAAAATAAAAGCTCTTCCGGTGTAAATAATTCTCGCTGGAAATCTTTTTTGACTAAAGATAAAAATAAAACATCGACTGCCGTTGAATCAAATCCTAATCAAGGTCAGAAAGCATGCGTCATCTGTAACCAATTCAAGAAACATTCTGTGTATAATTGTGAGATGTTTTTAAATCATTCCCCTTTGGAGAGATATGAACTTTGTAAGAAGCATAACATTTGCACAAATTGTCTGAATTTTCATCCATCTAAATCGTGTACTTCTAAATCTCGTTGTCAGATTTGCAGTTCTTTCCATAATACTAAATTGCATCGAGACAAAACAGATGTATCAATTCCGTCCACGGCCGAAGCATTTATTGATACTGCTCCCAAGGTCAACTCCGAGCAATGCTTTGCTTTGCGTTCAACGGATAAAAAGAATTCAAAGCCGATGAAATATTTAATGAGTACGGCTGTAGCTTATGTAAATGGAATGCCAGTTCGCATAATTTTGGATAGTGCATCAGAAATAAATTTTATTTCGAGCGATTGCGCCATAAGTTTGGGTTTAAAAAGAAATCGGATTCATTCTTCTGTTTCTGGCATTAATGGACTCGCGCAAGATATAAAATATGAAACAAATGCTACTATTTCAAATAAAGATAATTCATTCAATGAAAGCTTAAAGTTTATGGTTGTTCCTAAAATATCATCAGTCACTCCCTCTTGTAATTTAGACATATCAAAACTTTCTCTGCCGAAGCATATTAAATTAGCAGATCCATCATTTCATAAGCCAGCTAAGATTTCAATGCTCTTGGGTGCACAAGTATTCTTTAAAATTATTAAGGCAGATCAAATCAAAATAAATGATTCAATCACTCTGCAAAATTCGGTCTTTAATTACATAGTTACTGGAGGTCTACCGACAGCTGATGATAAACTGCATTGCTTTCTTCTTTCCGAGCAAGAAGGGTTAGAAAATTTAATTTCTAAATTTTGGCAGTTAGAATCGTTGGACGATGAATCTCTTAATTTAAATTCACAAACCAAGTTGTGTGAAGATCATTTCGTGAATAATCATCGGAGAGATCGAACGGGACATTATATTGTTCAAATGGCCTTTTTAAAGGAACCTAGCTGTCTCGGCGAATCCAAGCAAACGGCTATTCGTCGATTAAATTCGTTATGGCGAAAATTAGAAGCCAATCCAAATCTTCAACAGTTGTATCGAAACTTTATTCATGAATATTTGGATATGGGACATATGGAACAAGTGTTCGAAGTATCGGAACCGACAGTTGCATATTACATGCCGCATCATGGTGTTTTACGTCCCGATTCCAAATCCACACCGCTTAGGACTGTTTTCGATGTTTCCTGTGCTACTTCGACTGGCGAGTCGTTGAACTCTATTTTAGCTAATGGAGGAGTCATTCAGGACGAGTTATTTGCGATATTATTGAGATTCAGAAAAAATAGAATCGGATTGATTTCGGATATCAAAAAAATGTTTCGTATGATATTCATAGATGAATCTCAAAGAGATCTGTTGCGAATCGTTTGGAAAGAGAGCATCGATGACTCTATCAAAACGTATAAAATGAATAGGGTTGTGTACGGCACAACATGTGCTCCCTACCTGGCACAACGAGTGCTTAAACAATTAGTAATGGATGATGGACACAATTATCCATTGGCTGCCTCAGCAGTTAGTAGTGATATGTATATGGATGACCTACTTACTGGCGCTGCAGACATCTATTCTGCTAAACAGCTTAAGGAACAACTTATATCGCTTTTCAGAGGAGGAGGCATGGAATTGCATAAATGGTCCTCCAATTGCAAAGAATTGCTCGCAAATTCGGAAGTTTCTGATGGAGATGTTTCTCTTACAATTCCTGATGAAACAAAGGCCCTAGGACTTATGTGGAGACCTCAAAAGGACTCTTTAGCATTTTCGGTGTCTGCTAATGTAGATACCTGTGAATCGTGTAAAATTACGAAAAGATCAGTCCTCTCGACCACTGCTAGGATTTTCGATCCTTTAGGTCTGATTTCGCCTGTAGTTATGAAAGCGAAACTTCTAATGCAAGAATTATGGAGGTTAAAGTTGGACTGGAATGATTCCTTGCCAATACAATTGGAATCACAATGGAAGCGATTTGTTACGTTTTTATCAACTATTAACACTCTGAACATTCCACGATATGTTTTCTTGGACTATGCTCTTAAAATAGAATTGCACGGCTTCGCAGACGCTTCTGAGAAGGCATACGGTGCAGCAATATATGTAAGGTGTCTCAGTAACTCAGGAGAAATATCTACAAATTTATTGTGTTCAAAATCAAGAATCGCACCTCTGAAGTCGGTAACAATACCCCGGCTTGAGTTGTGTGCCGCTGTGCTTCTTGCCAAGTTAGCACAAAAAACCATCACATCGATGAAAATTTCATTCCATAGTACTGTGCTATGGACCGACTCTACCATTGTCCTTGCATGGATACAAAAGGACCCTTCGGTACTCAAGCCTTTTGTGAGAAACCGAGTCAGTGCAATTCAAAATCTCACAGAAGTTAGCGCCTGGCAACACGTCCCATCCAAGGAAAATCCCGCAGATATTATCTCTAGAGGGATCGATCCAGAAAAAATCCAGGATTGTAATTTGTGGTGGTTTGGTCCGTCGTTCTTACAAGATCATTCAGTAGTTTCTCCTTGTGTTTGCAGTGATATCAACGATAATGAGCTATACCAACGAGAGTTCAAGAAAACTCCGATAGATCCAGTGTGTCTTGTGGTGCAAGGTCAAGAAGTGTTACCTATAATCAACAACTGTTCTTCATTTACCCGACTTCAACGAGTCATCGGGTGGTGTGTGCGTTTCGTTAGAAATGCAAAAAATTCTTTGCAACCAAGCAAGGGCAATTTAACTAGCCCTGAGTTATTTAAATCATTAATGTGTTTGGTAAAAAACGTACAAGCAAATTGTTTTGCTCAAGAAATTCAGTGTCTCAAAAGAGGTCAGCAGCTACCTAATTCAAGCTCGTTAATAAACTTATCTCCATTTTTAGATGAGCAGGACATTCTACGTGTTGGTGGCCGACTGAAAAACTCCAATTTGCCTATCGAAAGAAAACATCCAATTTTGTTACCCTATAACAATCACTTTTCGGATCTAGTTATTAATCATTTTCATGTTTTGTATCTCCATACAGGTGCAGAAGCAACTTTAGCCAATATTCGTACAAAATTCTGGTTAATAAATGGTAGAAATTACGTAAGAAAAATTATTAGGAAGTGTATTCCTTGTCTAAAGGTAAGTGCAAAGGGTAGTAATCAAGTTATGGCAGATCTTCCCAGCTCTAGAGTAAATATATCAAGAGTATTTACAAGGGTCGGTATTGATTTTTGTGGCCCATTCAGTATTAAATTGCTTTCAGGTAGATTTAAAAAATCGTATAAATGTTATATATGCATATTCATTTGTTTTGTTGTAAAGTCAGTTCACCTAGAAATTGTAAATAGTTGTAGTACAGATGCCTTTATAGGTGCCTTAAAACGATTTATTGCACGTCGAGGAAAACCTAGTGATATTTATAGTGATAATGGCACAAATTTTGTAGGAGCTAATAATGAGTTAAGAAAAATATTAAAGGATCTATTCAATAAGGAAAGTACAGGAAAAATTGAAGATTTCATTGCTTCAGAAGGTATCGTTTGGCATTTTAATCCACCTGCCACACCTCATTTCGGAGGTTTATGGGAAGCAGGCGTTAAATCACTAAAATCTCACCTAAAACGAGTTGTAGGAAACACTGTACTTACTCATGAAGAATTTAGCACACTTGTTACACAAGTGGAAGCAGTATTAAATTCTAGACCTCTTTGTAATCTTTCTAGTGATCCTAATGATGATTTCGTACTTACCCCAGCCCATTTTTTAGTTGGATCATCTTTAACAGCTTTACCAGATCCAGATTTAACAGAAGTACCAATTAATAGGTTAAATAGATGGCAATTGGTACAAAGGCTTTCTCAAATCTTTTGGAAAAAATGGTCAACGGACTATTTAAATCGTTTGCAATCACGAGTTAAATGGCGCAAAGGTGAGAAAATATTTAAAGAAAATGAAATTGTTTTGGTTAAAAATGAGGATAATTCTAAAACACTTAATTGGAATCTTGCAAAAATAATTAAGGTTCATGCAGGAAAGGATAATGTAATAAGAGTTGTAACAGTGAAAACAAACAAAGGTATTTATCAACGTCCAGTAAACAAAATCATAAAATTACCTTTCTATGATTAATTACCAATAGGTATTGTATATTTATATCTGTGTTTATATTCATTATCATATATTTAATTGTTCGAATGTTTTACGTATTTCATTACAGTGCTAATTAGTGAATACATTATGTATTAACAATTTCGTATAGTTTCCATGTGTTGTTATGTAATCAATGTGTATTAGTGTTGCATGTAAACATTGCAACGGGGCCCAGGATGTTGGCGCCTTTGAACTGTAAATTGGCATATTGGCGATCAATGGTTGCCATAATATGTGAGCGCGCCGATGCGCACCTTTGCTACTCACTAGTCTTGTCTCTCGCTTGTTGAAAACCATGTATATAGTTCTGTGTGTGTGATCGTGAACAAGGGCTATGCTTCCACTTTCTTATTCGACGGACATTAAAATACAAATTCCACCCCACTGCTCTCCATGAGTTTGGACGGAGACAGCAGCTATCGATAGTATCGCCTGAAATAAAACTATCGATAGTTTTGAAACTATCGATAGTTTCAAAACTATCGATAGTTTTGAAAACTATAACAGTCTATACAAACTATAACAGAAAACTTTTTCAGTCGATAGTTGGGAAAACTATCGACTGGACTATCGATAGCTGAACTATCGATGTTTAAGGAACACTACCAATTACTGTGCTCGGGTACATTCTCCCAAGCATTTCTTTCAATTCCGACACATTTACTTTCGTTTTGCAGTAAATAAAAGAATGATTTTCATTATATAAAGTATACTTTTATTAAAATACTGGTAATATTGATAAGAATCTATTTTTATATTTAAAAATTATTTTGAAGGAACAAAAGAAGTATCGAATATTTTTCACAAGAATTTAACCTGATCTTTTCGGAAAACTCTTACATCTTGCTGATATTATGCGATGATTAAACAAATTTACTTAGAAACCCAATGTGCACTACTCACGAAGAACAAATTAATTTCGGTGAGAGAGTAATGATTTTTGAATGACAGCAGCATCTCCAATTTGTGAGATCAGAATTCAGCCTTGCTTCTATAAACTGATTTTTTTTCAAACTTTTCTTCGTATTTTACTTATATGTAAATCATATAATTATCTTAAATTATGAATATTTCTTTTATCATCTCGCAAACTATACACAAAATAGTAAATCATTGTATTAAATAGGGCTATGTAAATGTGCAAGTCTGTGTTCTTTCATAAGTTTCTTTACAACATTCTACTCCTATGAACAGAATTTTTTATATATGAAGTATCATAGTAACAAATAACAATGGGTTTTTTTTATGCAACCGGTTGAAAGTTATTAAAGTGTGGGTTGGACATTATATAAGGTATAATTTAAGTTTTCTGTGGTTTTGTACATTCTCAATTTTACATTAGAATCCCAATAAATATGCATTTTTCCTAGAATTTCTATTTATAAATGATCATTTTAAAGAGTTTAAATAATAATATTGACAGTATATGTTCAAGCATATAATCTGGTAAGATATTAGATTTTCAACAAACGAAGAATGGTTTGTGTACATGAGTTCCAGTGCAGGAACTTCTGCTCAGTCTGAATTGCTGCCCAACCCACAGTACATAAACACATCAGGAACACCTAGCTTGGAAATAAGATTTGTAAAGCATACACAAGACAAAGAAATATAAACAACCTTAAAGAAAATGGAATTTTTATGAATGACATAGATATTTCCAAAATTTTAATGGCCCTTGAAGGAAGTCCTTTTGACTTTGCGGAAGGGGCTTATTATGAGGATTCAATAGGGAAAAGTGTATTGTCATGGGTTTTTTCTATTTTATCCATTTTTCTGAACTCAGTTACTGTTATCAGGGGCAAGAAATAACAACTTCATATTCAGTCCCAATAACTTTATTTTATTTCGCGAAAATGGGATGCAGCAGAAGCACATAAAGACAACACAAAACAAAACATCTGCAACACCTTGTATGCCATATCCTTCAATTCCTTCTCCGAACTCAGTTCTCACCCATTCCTTTGCGACTCCCTTCTCACCATTCTGGGGAAAAACCAGAACATGTATTTAGCATTGTTGTGAGCAAATAGAAGAAATTAAAATTCATTTTAATTTAGAGTATTTCCAACAGAATCTTACGTTCTTTATGATTTTGTTTCGACATCCATATTTTTAAAAAAATTAATTAAAATACGAAATTAAGAAAATTATAATTAGATAAGAACACAAATATTTATTCTTAGAATGAGGATATAACTGAAACGAACTAGAAAATTTAATAAACTGGTAGAATATGAAATGTATGATTATGAAATAATAAGTGTATTTATTCTTGAAAATCAAGTATAATAATGGAAGTTAATTTTGTTCTGAAGATAAAATTTTCCATGATTGTTTAATAAATGGATGTAAGTTATAATAAAGCTTCCCGATTTGATTTGGTAATTTGTACACGGAGCAGCAACGTCAGGTTGACCGTGTTCTATTCCCACCCAAGGCTTTTGTGTGTAGTGAACGCCCGACATTTGCTGTCGGGTAGCTCAAGAAAGGAAAGCGGCGTCATCTTTGATGAATTTATTAAGAACTCAAAACTAGAAAAGAATAAATATAAAGACCTTCTTTAAGGAAACGGCTTTTATCAGTGTATGAAAGAAGAAAAAATATTATAGAAAATCTGGGGGTTAAAAAAATCAAAAACGCGTGGAGATCATAAAAGAATAGAAAAAGGATATAAAGCCACAATGATTATCATTAGGAACAAAAAATACATAAACATTCATTTTCATAGATCAAACAAGAAAATAGGCGTCACCTTTGGTGAATTTATTAAAAATTCAAAACTATAAAAGAATAGATATAAAGAACATTTTTTAAGAAAACGGTTTTTATAAGTGTATTAATAATGATATAAAAAATCTGGGGGTTAAAAAATTGTAACCGCGTGGGGCGTTGAAAAGAATAGAAAAAGGATATAAAGCCACAATGAATATCATTAGGAACAAAAGATACTTAAACATTTTAACAATAATATTTTGGAATAATTTAAATCTCTTTTTAAAATTTTCGAGTAATTATACTCTATATACACTGATGTTTCGAGATTTCCTAATCATTAAATCGAATGTTTGTAGGTCTGTGGAGGATTGGAATGCAAAATCAAGCAAAATTTTAAAAAGTTTTGACGATAACTTCCAAAAATACTCTTCAACAAAAATAATATTTACACTCCGTCTTCAAATTCAAAACATAATCTTTTCAGAGATGTAAATATTGTCGTCATAAAACTTTGTCTTAGATTTATACGAATATTAAAATGCATTTTTATGCATAGTTCGCAACAATACTTTCATTCAAATCGTATTTCTTCTACTCTCTGCTAATTTTGGTGTGTGCATTGGATTTGTATCTGATACTTTTACAGTAAATGTTACTTAAATTATTGTAACAAAGTATGCTGTCTGACAGTTTTCTTTTATATGTTTGCCTACAACATTCTACACTTATTAACAGCAGTTTTTTATGAATGAAGCATTATAATAACATATAACAACAACAACGGGATTTTTTTATGCAACCGTTTGAAAGTCATTAAAGTTTTGGATGAGTTGAACATTATATAAAAATTAAATTTAATTCCTCTGTGGTTTTGCAAATTCTCAGTCTTTCATAAGAATCTCAACAAATGTGCATTTTTCGTAGAGTGTCTCTTTTTAAATGATAATTAAGAAGAGTTTTACTAATAAACTTCAGAGTATACGTTCAACCATATGATCTTGTAAGTTATTAGACTTTCAATAAACAGAGACTGGTTTGCGTGCATGAGTTCCAGTCCAGGATATTCTGCTCTGTCTCAATTGCTGATTAACTTACAGAAGATATATACATTAGAAACAGCAAGCTTTGAAAGGATATGAATAAAAAAAACTAAGTGTGACTTTGCGGAAGGGGTTTATTATGAGGGTTTTGTAGGAGAAACTGTAATGCTGTGTGTTCGTTTTATATTTTACCCATTTACCCTAAACTGAGTTATTGTTATCGAAGACATTAAATAAAAATTTCATCTTCAGTCCCCCTAAATTTAGTTTATTTCTCGAAAATGGGACACAGCAGAAACACATAACAATCAAAGAAAACAATAAACGGAAACATCGTCAAAACCTTGTTTTCCACCATATCCTTCACTACCTGCTTCGTACTCAGTTTTCACTCGGTCATTGTCGATGCCCTCCTCGCCAGTCTAGCGAAAGGGTTACCAGAGCCCGACTTACATGAATTTAACATTGTTGTGAGCAAGAAGGAGAGATTAAAATTGCTTCCTACTTAGAGTATTTCCATCAGAAGCTTACGCTTTTATGATTTTGTTTCGCAATCTATATTTTTAATAAAAAAATAATTGAAATAAGAAATTATGAATATATAAAATAAAAATTAAATTATTTATTTTTAGAATGCAAATACTACTAATGCGAACTAGAATATTTAATATTCTGGCAGAATATGAAATATATGGATTACGAACGAATTAGAACATTCATTTTACAGGAGAAATAAAAAAAGTGAAGATGGCGTCTACAATGTGCAATTAAATGTTGCTTGACATGGTCATTTATTTGTTTCCCTTTGGAAACAACACAAACACTTTTTTCATTTGACTAGTTGCATATTTACAGAAGAATTGTGTTTATTTATTTAATCATTTCTTGCCCTTTTCTAAAAAGTCAACCTCGTATGTGCGGGAAATGTTTAAAGAAAATGAATTTTATACGAAATTTAAAAATGATTCTAGAGAGTAACAGAAGTATGGATGCGTATTGATTGCCATTCACAAATATCAATTTTAAGCAGTCCAAAAAGTAAGCATTCTATCTGCTGGTATGTTTTTCTCCCCGAGAAGCAACCTGCACTCGAAAACCTTAAGGTTGAGTCGGCTCTCCTGGGTATTGAATGAATGAAAAAATAACAATATAATTTGCGTTTTTTCTGCGTATTTGCTAATTATAGTGCCGCCTGACGGATGATTTGTGTACTAAATTATTTCTATGCCAAGTAAAAAACCACTAATGTGCAAGAAATGCTTACCCTGCACCTCATTTAAAATTCTCTTATATATTATGGTTTCTTAAATGGATTTTTTTACCCATCCTGTATTTACATTTGTTAAAAAATGAAGTATTTAGGTAGTTTGAAGAACAGGAATAAATAAGTTTCGAGTCACAGTGAGGAATGAAAAATTGAAAATATATAGAAGAAAATATACCACTTTCAATATTGCAGAAATTGGTATATATAACATGAAAAAGATGAATTGCATAATTTATTAAATGTTCCGGCGATGCATTCTTTAATTTAAAGCCTGGAATTTTATATCTGGGCTGTACTTCAAACCACAGAGAAGAAAAATCAGAGGTTTCAGTCTACGGCCACACGTGCGGTTTTACTGACGCGAGCTCAGTTATTTGTTTCTGCTTTCTAGCGCAACAGAGTGGCGAATTCAAACAGATATTTCTGTGAAACTTTTGATACATTAGAAATGTATAAACAAAAGATTCATTCCATTTATCTCGTACTTGAAAACGAAGCGAAAGTGTTTAAAATTTCATTAGAGTTTTAGTTGTTTTTTTTCCCTTCAAAAACATTTGAAGATAAATTACAGATTCTGAAATATTTTTTTAAGTAAGAAGGCAATCGAGAGAATTCCTGCTTTAAATTGAGCCATATTAATTCCTTTCACTACCAACGCAATTAAGTGAGTGGCCACCTCCAAATAAGAAAAGTTTTGAGAAAAGAGGGTTTTCTGTCACATCTAGTCGAAAAGAGATTTGAAAAAAACTGCATGGCTTTCGAAGCGTTTCGGTAATTTATTCTAATTACCAATTCATGATGGTGAGCTGTTAAGAGGGTCAAATGGACATATAATCTTTGAGAAAACGTATTTTTGAAAAGTGGAGATGGTTACTTTTGTAGCTACACAACTTAAATTTTGAAGCATCATGAGTACTATTTTGTGGCTTACTTCGAATTTTGAACCGCGATAAGATGAAAAGGACTAAACAATCAATTTTTAAGAGAGTGATTAATAAAATTAAGTTGTAATTCGGAAAAGGTTAATAAGTACAATTATTTTAAACAATTTATTTAAAAAGAAACAGAAAAATGCAAGCATTTAACAAAAAAGTAATATAAAAGGACCAAAGAATGATCTGAATGATGTGAAAATAAAATAAATGAAATTGCCAATTTGTCTAGTTAGTGGCGGTCGCTATAGCAACTGCATATGCTAGGAAAGATCCATTTTAAATAGGAGGAATCCAAAAGAGAAGTAGGAGTTTTTTATTCCTGGCGCCAGTTTGCGGCGAAACACATTTGAACGAACTTCTGCCTACTAGAAATGGATTCTTCCTATGATAACCTGTCTCTATAGCGACCGCCGTACACTAGACAAATTGGCGGCGACAACTCTCGTGGCGGACAGACACTACTTTATCCAAAGGCTTTCAAATTTTTAAAGATGGCTCTAATTACCCTTGTTTCCATTAATATTGGCACGGTTATTTGGTACACCCGGACGCTAAGGTAAGAAAGAGGAAATGCATTTATAGTTATGCTTCAGCAGTTGCAAAAAATTTGAAGTATTTATAACACAAAAAAGATTATAGGAGATCATATAAGAAATCAACTTTTAACATCTACGTAAGTGAAAATATCTGACTCGACGGGATACCAACGTTCATGTAAATAAACGTATTTTTTAAAAATGTATATGATACTTTAATGTAGAAAAATGCTCTTGTATAGGACAAAAAATATCTATAACTTCAATTTTAATTAAAATAAGAATATTGGTTAGACCAAATCATTTCTAAATTTCATAGATTCTCGAAAAATTACAGACTGGACTATACGATTTTTAAAAACCATCGAAAGCTGAATTTTTCCATAATTTCCAAAAGTTTTAAAGGGTCATACAAAATTTATTCAAACAATTCGAGGAGGAAATCGAAGACAAAGAAATTAAATGATTTAAAATATCTGTAATATACATTCCATAGAAATAGCACCAGTGAAATTGAAATATTCTTTTTTATCCCTTTTTCACCAGCAGTGGAGGCTCGTTCATTAGGGCTGCGGAGCTGCAGTATCCCCTGAAATTAATTTTTAAACTTGTATTTTTCGTTTTGAATCTTATTTGCTTATTATTCCACTCTCAGGGTGCAATGACTTACGAAAATACAAAAAAAGTAATAAAAAATTGAAAAAAGGCATAAAATGAATCCAAACGAACTGCAAAATAATCTGCCCTCCCCCCCTGAAATCCGTTATCTGAGGAGAAAATAAGGAGTGAAAAGCAACTCTTTCTTCCTTTAGCTTAGACGGGCTGTGGGCTGAAAGTCAATACAGCTCTGGCTGGCACGGAGCCAACTGAACGAAAGAACGATGCTGTTTTTAATTTATTTTTCTTTTTTTTCCTCACTCTTTCAAAGTTGCAATTCATTGGCTGTTCATGAGTTTTGGTTCGTGTTGCGACGATGTATTTAAGCAAATAATACTATTCTAAAATTTTCAAATTTTTAGAGTGTTTCAGTAAAAAATGTATTTATTATGTTTTAGCTTAAAAATAAATTTTCTGTATATGAGTTATTTGATATTTATTTTTGAAAGAGTGTTATCGAGGGAACTGGGCAAGGAGGGAAGTGTATATGTGGATCCGCGATTATTATTTTTTTTCTTTCGTCAGAGAAATCGTCACGTCAACAATCACTTGAATTTTTGTTAGTAAAACTACTAGAAAATGTCATATGCTGGTTATTTACTTTGTTTGAAAAGCAGAAAATTTCACATTTGGATTTGGAATTTAAAAATTTGGCTTACTTGGAGATAAAGTAGCTTTTAAAATTGTATTCTCTTGATAAACATTTTTTTCAGCCTTTCTCGTTTCTGAGCTCACGAGCCGCCAATGATCATCAGATTATCTATGTGTTTACCAGCCCGGATATATAAATCCGAGCAATAAAAAAAAGAGATTTGTTCTGACAGTAAGCTCATATTTCATGGTCTAAAAATCTTAAATAGAGAATGTTTGTATTCAAATAGTGGTAAAATTTTTATAAGCATGTGTATGAATATGCAAATGTTTATTTTATCTAAGTTCTTAAATGTATAAGTTATTTTTCGAAAATGATTACAGATGTGAATGGTTTTAAGGAAAATCTGTTCAAGCGATACTTACCAAATTATTTCGTAAGAAAATTGTCAGACTTTGAATCAGCCTCATACTGGCGTTAACTCTAGAATGTTACAGTCCGTCTAAGAGGTATCCGAACATTTCGAATTATTTTTCGTAATCTAAAAGTTATATTCAAGAAAAATATATTGTTCAATTTAGAAGTATAACCTGTTTAAAAAAATATTTGAACCGTATTTGTTTGAGAGGCCATATTCTAATTAAAATTTTGAAAACTTTATTAAAATTGAAGGAAAATTGCAAGGCAATGAAATTTCTATCAATGAAAAATTAATTTTTATAAGAATTAAGAATAATTGAATTGTCTGCTTAACGAATTTTACACCACGTAATTTAAAAAGAAGTTTAGTCTGAAACATCATCATGTCAACAGAAGTAGTTATGTGCTGTAGATTTTTATAAAAATCTTTTTTATTTGTTCCAGCTTTTTTTATTTTCTGCCTTATTTTTTAAGCAGAATTTTATTTCCGATCAATATTATTTCCTTTTCGGTATACATGTTACGATTATTGAAAAAGGAAAGGCTCTCTCTGCATTTCTTTATGCAATATTCCATTTTTCAATAAATGAATTCTCATTCCTTTCCTTGCATTGCACGTCTTTAATATTTTACAATTTCTTTTTGGTTTCTAAACCCATAATTAAAATTTTTTCATTTAGCGCTGGTAGTAAACTAAACTATAAGTACACTAAACTTCCAGTTGTGTATTTAATTTTTTTAAATTATCAGCTAAGCATCTAAAATATAAAAAGCTCATTTTATTTAAAGTAAAAAAGAATGAATTATTATTTCAGTCAAAGAAAACAGATGCAAGATTTGTGAGAATCCGTCTTCAAATTAAATTTTTAAAGCTCATTTAAGCCTGCATAAATTTGTTTAATTTTTATTGTCTATTTCTCACTCAATATTTTTTAATAACCTTTTCAGTGTGAAACAGGTTGAAACTCCCAGAAAGGAATACTATTTTATCTTAAAAACTCTTACGAAATCTTAAAATAAAGCAAAAAATTAATTAAAATAAGCACTTCTTCTGAAAAATTTGAAACAAATTTCGAAGACTTCCCTAAGTTGAAATCCACATTTAAAAGGTGACATGAAACACTAGAAAAGAGCGAATAAAATTCGCAGCCACACTTTCGTGCAGGCCCAAAAAAGGATTCCCAGGAGCTATTATAGTAATAGAAGACAAATTGATAGCGGTGTATAAAGAAATTAAGAGAAAATTTTAGGAGACAAGTCTTATTCAAAGGTACATTGCGCAATAATTTATTCATTTTGAAAATTGGATTGCTTTTGAACAGACTATATGTCGTTACATAAACGCTGTGATATCTTAAAAATTTTCTGTGTAATTGTTTTAAAAAATTTGATTTGTCCATCTTGTTTGAAAAATTCTTTGTTTATAACTATGATAATATAAATTAGCATTCTGTAAAAAAATTTATAGTGTAATGCATCAAAAACAGCTGAAGGATGCCTATTGCAAGCTTATCTATTAGATTCTACCACTAACGGAAGGTTAAAAGAGGAAAAAAGACCCAAACATCAATTTTAATGTAAAAAAATAATTTGATTAAACAAGAAAGTAAAAAATAAGAAGAATTATTTATTTTACTTCTGAATATATTATTTTATTCTATCAATTTGTCCTATATTTACTAGTTATAATTAGTCTTCCGTTTTAAAGATGTCATGCTATATCAAATTATTTAGGTGATACAGAGACGACACGAAGACACTAACTGTGAAGATTATTTTGTCAAAAACTAGAATGAATACCAAAATGGATTTCGTATCATAAAAAGGAATTATATCTTGGTTAGCGCTTAATAAATGTTATCCTTATAAATTAGAAAGTGACAAAATAAAATAACATATAGATAGATATCTAACGAATTTTGGTTAATTTTATTAGCTTATATATAAAAAAGAATAATTAACATTTTGTTGCCGAGAATATTTTCTTTTCTTTTTGGCAGACGTAAATATTTGGACAACATTAACCACTTGTTGATGGAATATAAATACGGTGGAGAAATAATTTCGTAATGTTACAGATTATATTTAAAATTATTGGTCTATATGCGTTTAGTGGATAATTGAATCAAAGCAATTGAACTATAGAACATTAGAAATTGATCTCCAAGTAAGTAACAAATTATATTAGTGAAAGACGGAAGTAAAACCTCTTAACGTTTCTAACATTTTAGGGAAAGAAGTTCCAGCGCGCAATGTACTGCAAAGTGGAATTTGCTTGTAGAGAGCGTCTTTTTTCTTTATTTATTTATTTCTTCTTTATTTCCTTTCGACATGAAAATACGACAGTTTTCTCATCCGAAAATGCGGTCAAGATAATGCAAATAAGATATATTCTCTTCCCAGAGACTTAACCTGCACTATAAAACCTCAAGGTTAAGTCGGCTTCTTGGGTATTGAATGAATGAATTAATGCAAATAAGATAAAAACATGAAAATTGGACTTAGGATTGTTTATCCTTTGAGGTAGAGTCGTTCTCCATAGGGGCACGTGGGTCCAATCGCGATTTTTTTTAAATTTTAGTATTTCACTCTGTTAGTCGAGGCAGGAGTTTATTGTTCCAACTTCATTATTCCACATCAGAGTCTAGCGTCCGTTAAAGAATTAGCAAGGATTTTCTAATTTTCGCTAAACTGAGTAAATTTCCTCATTTATAAATACTAATTTTTAAAGTTCCTCCCATTGTCTCAGGAAGGAATTTGATTCACAGGCCAAAACGCCACAAAAAACACTGTATTGGAGATCCTCTATATCTCAGTAACTACATATGTTAAAATCATAACTAAGGTCTTATTTTAGAGATAAAGGGTAAAAACAGAAGTTACAAAAAAAATTTGAAAATCGAAAAAGAGTCACGCGAGTAAAGTAGTCCTATGCCTTTAAAATCAGCTGCTATTTGAAAAAGACAGCCTCCTGTCATATTTTTCTTTGTTTGTAGAGTACAATTTCCATTTATACAAATAATATTCAAAAATATAATTCTTCATTGTTACTTTTCGTCTCTTTTGCTTAACGAAATACTTTCAAAATAATCCCCTGCATTCACGAGAAGCAAAAATGGCGATAGGGTATAAGTTGGTCGATTTCACATTTGGCACGTTTTCCCGGCGGGCCAACGCTGGATTTTCTGGTTGTGCATTGTAGAAATGTTTATGAATATGTGGGATGGGATTGCAACAGATTTAGTATGCAAGATACTTTTTATATTGACGTTGAGATATTGTTTCTATGGTTGACTGCAAATACCTTTTAAATTCCTTGAGCAATTTTTTAGTGTTCTTAAAGGTTCCGTGCTTACAAAGCTTTCAGAATATAATTCTGAAAACGATTTTCTAAGTTAGAGAAAGTTCGATTGTTTGTTGTTGGGTTGGTAGGAAATTGTTGCTTTTGGGGTGTAATCTCCAGAGTTGTAGTCAGCCACTTTTGTATTAGGGAAGCTTTCGCAACCTGGATAAAAAAAATCACGACCTCTTGCAACAATTGATATAATCAGGATCTTCAACTTTATACTCAATTTCACATTTTCTCTTGTCATATATGGCCTTGCATTTGCATTTACTCGAGCTATGTTGGTATCATTTACAAGAACAATATTAGACAAATACAATTCTTTTTTGTAAACATTTTTAAGTGCCTCAATCTTTAAAATTATAGATTTCTTCAACCCTATATAATCTCACAAGTTCTATTCAAGATATGCGTGCAGAATCATTAGTACAAACTGCACTATCAAATGTATAGCTTGAAATTCCGGTTGGATCAAACCTCGTTTAAAGGAATTTAGCCACTTAAGGACATAACCCGAGTTACTTTGTTCTACGAACCGTAGGTTTAGCAGACAATTCAACATAATTCTGTCCTAAGATGGTTAAGTATTTCATTGAAGAATGGGGCCCACACATCTTCTGTATGCAAGAAACACACCTGCGACATGTCGATGATTTAACAATTATTAGTTATACCACTTACAGGTTAGACAGAGTGTTGTAAACTGGGTAGAATTTCATGCCATAATTCACTGAACACATGATGATAATTATCGTATTTCTAATAAAAATGAAATGGAAAATGAAATAGAAAATTTTAAACACATCGTTATTTCTGCAACAAAATCAATAGCGTAAGAAGAAAAATTATCGCAAATTTTAGAGATCTCTGCAAGCAACGATTGAATAAATTGGAAAGCGAAATAGAACCAGTACACTTTTACATTTCCTCAGATACAGACCAAACAAAGCAGGGTTCAATAAATAAATTCAGGATCTAAAAAATGAAATAGCACTATTCAATAGCAACAAGAAAGAAAAAAACCTTCGAAGAGTTTAACGCTAAAAACAATTTTCTTAATGTAAAGAAAACTAGTTAAGAAATATATCAAAATTCGCAAGATTTTAAGTTCCTCAACTTTAGTTTCCTCTAATTCAGAAAAAGCAAGTGTTCTTCCCAACACATTCCACGAAATTCCTGATTCATCTGATAATGATCAGAGAATAATAGAAGTAGAAACTGTTCATAAATATATAGATGTCAATAAGGTCTACAACAGCCTTCTTCACTGCAGCTCAAAGTATTGCGATTGTCAAGAAACTAATCAACTCCAGCCGAGAAAGAAATCAAAATGTTAAAGTCATGAATCTTCCAAATAACTCACAACTTGTATCCTAAAACATTTTAATATGTGGATGCTTCTAACTTATTTTCTGAATTCCTGGAATTCTGCTACTATAATCATGATTTCTATGTTAGAGTGGTACTTGAAACTGCCACAAAATTTATAAACTAGTATTTTGTTTAGTTCAACTGCTAAAATCTTTGAAAAATTAATTTACTCCTGATTATTCCCTCTGGACCATTTGATTTCAGATAGAGACACTCAACAATTCATCCCTTGAAGAATAGCTAATCCGTTGGAATGTATCCCTGAATAGAAGTAAGTCGAAAGCAATATACTCAGATAAGATCAATTTTATACTTAAAAAAATAATAATACTCTTCACCTCCTTCAAGATAACGATGTATGAGTGACTTATATAACATATCTACATTTCAACCCAAAATATCGTTATTTACTTTATGATAATCTAGGACCATAGGTTTTGATACTCAATCCAAATCAAATGACAATATTAATTTGTTCTTACCAGCCCGGATATAAAATTCCAGGCTTTAAATAAAAATTTGACATAAAAAAACTATATTCCTTAAAAGCGAAATGTTAAAAATTATATATTGAAAATTCTTGTAATAAAATAGTGGTAGAATTTTATAAACAATTCTATGTGTATTCAAATGTTTGGTTTTAATTCTGTGCTTTGATGTATAAATTATTTTTCGGAAATAATTACATATATGCATGATTCTAAGAAAAATCGGTTCAAGCAATACTTATTTGATAATTACATAAGAAAATTTTCAGTCTTTGAATCAGCCTCATAGTGTTAATTCTAGAATTGAACAGTGCGCAAAAAAGTTTTCAAACATCTTATTTCTCGTAATCTATAAAAATTAAATTCAAGAAAAAAGAGTTATTCAATTTTGAAGTACGTCCTTTTTAACCCTTTGCACCTCGAAAGGTGATGAGATGCATAAATTATACACGTGTGAGTGTAAGGATCGATTTAGTGATTTAGGAAGCTGAAAAATAATGCGATTAAATTGTTTCAATTCCTGAAAATTAATCTATATGTTTTTGTAATTATTTTTTTATAGTAAGAGCTATCCAACAAGAATGGGTAAAAGATGCATCTGACTAGCATCGAGTCTGACTAGATATAAGAGTTAAAAAATATATGAACTGTATTTGCATAAGAGGTCATCTATATATTTATAATTGCACCATTTTCAAATTTTCCAACAGCAACACCAATTTTTTAAACTTTTCTGCATAAAATAAAAATTCCAGATATAAAATTTGTCGTAAGTCGGTCGAAAGAACCTCACATATGAAGGTGGAGCGAAAAATTTCAGATTTATATTTCCGAGTCACTATAGTATTTTTTCAAACATCTAACTGATACTGTATGAAGTCATAATTTATACAGAATTTTGCTTACCAATTAATAATCTAGAAAATTTTTCTATAAACGTAATCGACTTTCATTTTTCATTTTAGTGGTTCAAGAATAACTTCGCTTGAAATGAAAGAGGCAGAAAGTCTGTTACATGTATCGATTTTTCTTTGCGTTTGTTACTCATCTTTACATTTGTTTTTTTAAAAATATAATAATAAATTTGTCTTAATCTAAAGCAACGTTGAAAGGCACGTTTTGTTTTCCGTTCCATTTCACAGACATTTTACCATGCAAGTGAATCCTTTTATAAAGTGGAGATGCCCCCAAAGGAAGCCGTTCTGAACGCTTTTGGTTATTACAGCATATCATAAAAACAACTTGACAGAAACTATTAAAATTTGGAACAGTGATGATAAAGGTCATTCTCCTTCAATTGACATCAAAATTTGTTTGTGTTTCTATTCAAAAATATTTAACTTATAAATTTTAATATATACTTACATTTTTTTTTTTAAAAATGCATAAATTTTGTCTTGTTTATTAAATTTTTTAATATAAAAAAGAATTATTTTTAAAGAATTATTTAAAGAATCTTTAAATTTTGTGAAATAAAACATAAGAAAGGCGCAGTTCGGGTCCGCACCGTAGATGTTTCGTGAAAACCTCGGGATAAAATCACAAAACAAATATTTCGTATTAATAGGTAAGTTAATTATCAATCTCTTTAAAACTTTATTTACAAAGAATAGTATAATGGTTACAGAATAGATAAATCACAAGCTACCACAGACCCTTACTACATGCGATAAACTTGTGATTTATCTATTCTGTAACCATTATACTACTCTGTGTGAATATTGCATTAAAGAGATTGATAATTAAATTACATATTAATACGAAATACTTGTCTTACGACGTTATCCCGACATTTTCAAGAAAAATCTACAGCGCGGAACCGAACTGTGCCTTTCTCATGTTTTATTTAGAGTAGCGTTTGATGCTGACATCTGTTGACAGTATATAAAACTGCATTTCGCGTATGCGCAGTAAAAAATTATTTACTACAAATGCTCATATTTCCCCTAATATTAAAATTTTTAAATTCAAATTTTAATACATTTTTTTACGTATTTTCAAGTATTCTGTAAGTTTCGTACAATTCGAAAGAAAACTCTGCATGTTATAATCAAAAAATATGCGGAGTTGAAATTTTCAATTTAATACCGATTTTTACTTATATTCTTAAAAATATTTTTATTGTATCACTCTTGGTCCTAGTAATACTCTTCATGCTCTATATAATGACACCAGAATCAACCTCCTAGCTAAATGCGTTTCCACGCTACACTTATTTATAACCTTACATAGATTTAATTCATAAAAAACACGCGCATGCGCCTACACTGGTACGATGACCTCACACGCAAAACAAATAGTATGCGACAAACTGTTACAGATATGATCTCTCCGTTGTGTTGTCAACCATTCTTTTTGAATTATTAGTGTCGTAGTAATTAGCAATACAAATCTGACGGTATTTTGGTACACAAGAAAGTTCGACAGACCATTTTTGTCGAAACGCTCGCGAAATTTTTCCACCCTGTTGATGGGCACAAATATGCTTTCAAGACCAGAAATTCATCTTAAACAACTAAAACGAATACACAATATTCATTTTCTAATCAGTTTTGAGAATGTATCTATCAGGCCATTCGCCGCTCGAACTCATTCTTTTAATTTTCTTCTTCCTCTCTAACAACTCGCACTCGTGAGAGGCTAATTATCGCTTATCCAAAGAACTGAAAGGTGTATCTGAGCCATTCGTCATAATACACGGTCGTCAATTCATCTCTATTCTTTACTGGCTAGTGCAATCGAATTAGTTTTCTAATCGGAAGTTACGTTTTTTGGAACCACTAGGAAGAATCCTAATATTTATAATTGCACCAATGTAGAATGACAGATGAGATTGAGACCGCCATCAATGTAGAGTTAGTAAAAATGATGTGAGTTATTTATTTGTTTCCAATAAGAGGATTTGCCTTTCAAAAGAAAGAATGGAATGCAAAATTTTGAATTTTTTACGTGGATTTTATTTGACTCAGAAGCAAGCAAGCATGTTTAAATTTCCGAAATTAAATAATACCTGCAGTCGCGGAGGAAAGAGGAGCCACCCAGCATTATTTTGCCGTCCTTCATCGCATACTAGAACAAAAGGTGCGAATTATCAGGAAAAAATGTCTAGTAAAAGATCCCATGTCTAAAAATTTCATAAGAGGCCGTTCCACATATGTATAATTGCACTAACTTCGAAATTTTGAATGACAACACATATTTTTGTTGAGATTTCAAAACTCCAT
The DNA here is from genome assembly GCA_013235015.1 of Araneus ventricosus. Classification (NCBI taxonomy): domain Eukaryota; kingdom Metazoa; phylum Arthropoda; class Arachnida; order Araneae; family Araneidae; genus Araneus; species Araneus ventricosus. The sequence goes on along the minus strand of BGPR01004610.1, from coordinate 62,851 downwards.
CAAAATGAATGAATACCGAATTTGGTCATTCTAGCTGTACTCTTTTTGAAATTCTAAGCAAATGAAATTTTGAGTTTCTAATGTCAAAGTAAAACTTTAAACTTTTATTGATATCTTAAGAAATAATATAGTTAATGACGCAGAATTTTTTGTTCGAATAGTATGAAGTATTCTACATATTCTGCACTTATAATTTTGATTTTACAATAATTTTGAGTACATAGAATATTTTATCAAATTTGATGCTTAAAAAGTTTTGAATTGTAACTCTTAAAAATTTTAACAGTAATCGATGCAGAAGGCTAATTTATAAGCCTATGCAAAATTTCAGCTTATTTGTATTAACCCTCCTCGCGTCAGGCCCGAGATATCTGCGTGAACTTTTTTCCTCTCATAACGGCAGACCCGAGACTGTCTCGGGAAAGAAAAGTTCCATATAAGTCTCAGAACCGAGATTTTCCTTCTACAAGTTTTTCTCTTCCTCCCCCCAGGTGTCATGAGAGGGAGTGTCTGTGGTCAGGGGAGGGTCACTTTGAATAGATCTAGTCTTTTAAGTCGTATTGCGTTTAGCAGCATAAAATGAGGGCCAGAAGTCTCCTCCGTAAAATTCGCAGATCATTCTGAGTTATTTTTTACATTTAGAGAGTAAATGTGTATCCAAAATTAGTGTCAATTAACGGGCATAAAATTGAATCTCTACAAACCTTGAATATGCTCATATACGTATTTTTATTATCCTCTAATTAAAGAAATGTTTTTAATTTAAAACACAAATAAAAGGAATATAAAATAAAAAGTTGACAATTTTCTCTTTTAAAGATTACTTTAATTTAAGGACATTCGAGTTGAAATTGCTTGTGAAACTTAATTTTTGAATGTAAAATACTATACATATATACAAGATTTACTTAATATATGAATATGTTTATGCCTTAAAATAAAAACTTTTTATTTGTTTTAATTTATTAGTGTATTTAAAAAACATAATGGACAAATTCTATGTAATCAACTTGTTGAACTGTTTCATTGTGAATAGATTAACATTGATTATATAAAATCGCATATTTTCTTAACGTAATAATTTCATATAATTGGGAATTTTAAGTTTATTGAGCATTACATAAGATTCTTACTTGGGATAATTCCAGAATTGTGAAATCAAATAAGTTTCTTCCTTTTGTTTATAAACACGATCAAAAGGACAGATAAAATTAATTGAATGACAGCGTAGCAAGTCAATTTATCCCATATAAAAGTTATAAACGAAGTGCATAACCTAAAGGAATCTATCATTTTAAGATTTCAAAAAAAGGAAATTTTTTTCCACAGTCCCCCCCAATAGATTCCACCCTTGGTCACAAATACTAATTTAAGAAAATTTAACAACAAAAGAATCGTAATCATGCAGATAAACTCCGTAAATCGTTATCTCCAAATCCGAAACGTCGTATGAGATTCCTTATTTAAAATATTGTATTTCCAAATGTGGAAGAAACAAAATTATAACGTTGTGTTACTAATTGTGATTATTGTTTTAAACACTCATCTTTAAGTACTACAAACCATTTGCACATTAAGTATAACAATAATTATTTTAATTAAGTTAATATTAATTTCTAAGATTTTTTTCCCACAGTAGCACACCATTTAACGAATTCTTAGATCCACCTTTGATTACAAATACTAAGTTATGAAAATTCAACCCAATATAAAATCGTAATCACATGCAGATAAACACCACAGATCGTTATCTCGAAATCCGATATGTCGTGAGAGGTTCCCTATTTACAAAATGGTTTTTCTAAATGTTGAAGAAACAAAATTATAACGTTGTCTTACTAATTTTTATCAATGTTTTAAACACACGTTTTTAAGAACTACAATACATTTTCAATGCGCTGAATGAACAACATATATTTCTTTTTGTTTCAAGAATTAAATTCGATCAATAATTTCATAGTTCGACGTGATAAAAATATTTTCTTTAAAAATATGTAGTGAGAAAACAATGAAACGTACACATTTAATTTGCAACAATAAGATTCATGTAAAAAAATTTTAAATTTTTTTCTTAAAAGGTTTTTGTAGAAATTTAAGAAAAAATCCAAAATCTTTCACAGATTCCCTCTCTAACATGTTGCATTTTAAACTGCAAGACATTCCCAACTTTTCTGAGAATACTCAAAGAAGGGTTTTCTAACAAAGGATCCTGTCACAAAGAATGGAGGTGAAGTCATATATCCCTGCTGCCCAATAACAGGTCTAATAGCCCCCCCATGCCAAAGAAATGACTGCAAAAGGGGGTTGAAATGATTTTGATCAGAACCTGACAACTTGGAGAGAAACCTTCTCTTTCAGCGTGACAATTTCATTAAACGTAGAAATCTGAAAGCCTAACGGCCGTAGGGTTAATAGTTTTAAAATTATATTCAATTTTCTATTTTCGCTGTAAAATGATACACTTAAGAAGACATCATATATTTAGAAAACGTTATCATTATTAAATGTAATTATTTCACCACTTTTTCTTATGAAATTTAAATGTATAAAGGTTTAATTATTTATAAATATATAAATATATACTTTTAAATTTAAGTGGCACCTATTATTTAAATCATTAACATACGAAGAATTAGATAATACTAATACCTTATCGACTTAAAAAGAAAGCCCAGACAGTAAATGGAAAAAAGTGAAAGTCAGAATAAATCTGAAATAATTATTAATTTTAAAACACATACTAACATTTCATCAAAAATACGAATATTCTTTTATTCGATTATTTCCACTCATACAAAAAAACTCCTGAATAAATATTTATGCTTTATTAAAATTTTAACCCTTAATGATCAAAATTTACTCGGACGAAAGTGAAAATTGTACAATACCCCCAGAGCTATTGGATATCGCAATTTTTTCAGGAAAAAATAAAGCTTTTTATAGAAAAGTTGTGCTCTACGGAACTTTTCCCTCATCAAGTTTTATCGATTTTTAAATTTTGATCGTTACTTTGAAAATAGCATTTAAAGTGCGAATTAATTTAAAATGCTACTACAGACATTTAAACGCTAGCAGAGAACTTTTTTATTTGAATGTGGAGAAGACCCCTTTTATATTGAGAACGCAAAATGTCATATATCTTCTGATATAGTTATGGCATATTAATCAAAAGTTATTCCTTGGGGTATTTTTTTTATTAGACATTGGTTTATGTCAGCAAAAATGAGTGCTACTATTGACAATTTTGAAGTTAGTGCAATTTTAAATATTTAGATGACTCTTCAGAAATTTTTAACCACAGAATCTTTTAATATACGTTATTTCCTTAGGATAGTTTCTCTTTTTTTTCCAATGTGAAATGAAAGAGCGCATAATAATGTTGGGTGGCTCCTTTTTTTCCGCGGCTGCAAATAATAAATTGAAGATGTAAACTGTACCACTCTATGTATAAAACTAACTTTTGCTTGGAATTTTCTTTCTCTATGCCTTCAAAACCTGGTTATGAAATACTTCACTCTCCTTTCTTCCTATATTTCCTAAATTTATCTTTTCATTTTTAATCACATATTATGCAAAAGTAAACATTATGATTTTATAATATCCCTAAGGCACATCCATTTTTGCTATCTAGCTGAATTTGTAATCCCACTTTCTCCCCAACAATATCAAGATCCGGGGGTTAAGAACCGTGAGTTCAAGTACTCCGTTAACCCACAGCACCATCGTCATTCGTTTTCAAGGCCTCTTTTATGCTTATTAAAGACGAGACAAACTGTTACATTTGACTAGTTTATATAGGCTGAAGAATGTAATGCTCCTTAAATAACATTTAAATTCAGAATATACAAATCTCCTAAACCTTTTCACGCATGAACTATCTGATTTCTGAATGGATAAGGCTGGGAAAGGGGTAACTAGCGAGAGAAAACTAATATACCCTACAACATCGAATTTGTTAATCGTCTTTGAAGGAAAACTCGTAAAATAACATTCCACAGAGGAAACTGTTTAATATTTAAAAAAATTATTCATTGACTTTAACTCTGGAACAATTTCTTGGTGAATATTTTACTTAAAAAGTAATGTTATACCTTTAATTTTAAGTAAGCGTTACTATGCTTAATATTATTTTATAAAATTTAGTTCCACGCTAGAAAAGTAACTATGCATAACTGTTTTTATTCAGAAAATTATGATCCGTTTGCAGTATACATATCTGTGTATGGAAATTATTATATATCAAATTCGTTTTCTGGAACCTTCGAGTTTGGTATCAGGAATTTCGACTATATTTTAAGTTTATCAAATACAGGGTGATAAAGAATTCATAGTAACTCTAAAAATCGATAATTCGCAAATAACTGAAAATAAAAGGATGCCGTTTATAGAGGAAGAATGGGAATGAAACAGAACTTCATTTCCCATTTAACCAGATTTAATTGGTAAAGCTGTTTACAATACAAATTATCAAATGACTCTACAGCTACCAAATAGGTGCGTTTCATAGGATAAAACATTGAACCTGTTTACAGTTGCTAGGTGTGTCGTCCTCCAGGCAGGAACTCAGATGTCAGACAAGCAACCACATTTTTCGCTGTATTAAACACCATTTCTTGATGGTATGATGGAACATGAGTAACAGAAATGTGGCTGTTGAATGAAAACTACTGTTGTGAAAAACTCTAATTTCTAGTCTGACATTTCTGTTTCTGAATGGAGGTCGACACACTGAATAACTTTAAGCCCGTTACTCTGATCATTGTCTTATGAAGAGGAAAGATTTCTCAAATGCAGAATCATCTGGTGATTTTTGTTGCACACTATTTAAAAAATTAATTATGGATTTATAAAACCGGTATTTTCTTTTTCTATAATATCTATACTTTCTGTACGTCTTCAGGGGAGGGGCACTTGAGTACGAGCGTGAAAAAATCTCGCACAAGTAAGCAGGTTCTGGTTCTCTATGAGCGTACATTAATGGTGGTGTTCGCTGATGAAAGATCGAATTGCCGATGACGGGACGTACCTCCTTGGGAGGGTTCCGCTCATGAGACGTTCGTGAAGGGGAGCATTTTGCGCGATTCCAAGTATTCCTATTTCTGACTTTCCGGACATTCAGTTTTATCGGATGCTCTCGACACTGGCTAGAGCGTCCTATCCCGAGGATGGTCAACTTGAGACTATTTTTAAGTTAGTAAAAATATTCGCATCTATATAAATATTTCTCCTTGCGGCTACTAAAATGCTTGATGTATCTATAGGATTTGGCAACACCAATAGCAATCACTTTACAAACATCCACCCCCGACTCCGATTTGGTTTTCAGACTTATTTTCGATGAGATCAACATGTCTCTCAACCGAGCTGTTTAGTATTATCGAAAAAAATGAAAGAAGATGAATTCAACGTGCAAATGAATCGATTGAAGATAGTTTTGAAAGGAGTTCAGGAAGAAGTTGAAAAAATTTCATTCAGCATGCTCAGCGTAATGGCCAGACGTAAAAATACTTTGCACTCGCGAAAATGGAAATACTTTCCGGCGTTTATTAGAAAAATATGGTAATTATGAAACTTTTTTTCTTTTTTGAGAGTTTTTTAGTGGTTGGCGCGTTTATGACGAGCTTGGCGACGACCTCGGTCTTTAATCTTACCAATTTCTCTTTGAAATTCTCTTAATATATCACGAAACAAAAATATTTAACTTTTTTCTTCACACTTTCATAAATATTTTTGTTAGTTTCATTTCAGTGTCTTCTAAATACTTTTAAAAAAAGACCTTTGTCAAGGCAAACAAATTTATTCTGTGCTCTTTAAGTAAAAGTATCAGAAGCAAATCTATTAAGCTCAGTCAAAACGTTGTTTTTGGCTAGGATGCAGAGAGTCCACATTGTAGTGAACGATGCTGGGTTTGCATATCAAACTTGAGAGGATTGCTACTCAATCCTCCAGATGGGCTGAAGAGCGTTAGCAAGTGGGAGACACAGCCCTTTAGTAAAAAAATAAAGTATTAAATTTTTGTGAAAGAAAAATTTTCTAGCAATATTTTATGAAAATTCTAGCAAAGTTACTATTCTTTTTAACCCTAAATCATTTCGTTTGATGATAACAATAATTTGGTTCCCGAAATCGCGAATGTATATTTTAATTTTATTATTCATGTAAGTTAAATATATTATAAAGTATTTGAAATCCTAGCATACTGTTTGACGGAAGAAAATGATAATTTATACATAAGCAGCTAAAGCAAATGCATTAAGTAATGCTTCGCAATCCTTCTCGAGATAGTTAAGTGATCGAGATCAAGCGGCAGAGCTCCCTAATTATATAATATTGGCACAAATAAGAAATCAATCGAGGCACCTATTTATGGATAGTTTTCTCATTTGCAAAAGATCAAGCGAAATATTTTGTAAATAGTCATTTGAGATCTCCATAGTCCTCGTAACTTCACGCACCCTTGCTTTTCTGTCATCATGGAACTTTTAATGTCTTCTTGAGTAATAACCTCAACAGGGCATTCTGGCCATTCAGCGTTCTATGTGCTCATATGACCGCTTCGAAAGTTATTAATCCACCTATAAACTACTCTAATCAAAGATGCAGATACACCATAATGATTTTCAACCTTAGATTTTGTTTCCGGAGTCGTTTCACTTTTCAGAAAATAATGTTTCATCACTGCACGAGATTCTTTCTCATGTACCTTTCAGAAATCCATGTACTTAATCGTTTCAAATAAGTGTCAAAATCTGCCTAATAGATATATCTGAATATATCTATGTGTGCTACTATTCAAGAGTTACCGCAACTAAAAATAATTGCTTTACGGTCAAATGGCGCCATATCACAGATTTTGCACGGCTTTGTCGAAAGCCTTCCTAGGCTTTTTTTGTATTTTATGCCTTTTTTCTTTTTTCATGTCATATATTTTAAAGCGCTTTGCAATGAACGTAAACAGAGACTTTTGGATTGGTAAAATAAAAGAATAAAAATATTTCTTATTTTAAACGGGCATTGATCTCACTTATCCGAAAGTATTGATATTTCTCTCTCAGAGCTTATCTGTTATCTATAATTTGATAGGAAAAATTCTAATATTTGTGATGTATGATAATATGAAATAGAATTGGCTCTTTTTCATTTCTAATATGGATTGATTTCAATTCCAATTTTTTACCCAGAATTATGCGGAAGAACGTGATACCGTATATCATCGTGTAGTTTTGCGCTCACAACTGCAGAAGAGTGAGCTGGTGTATATTTGAGGTAAAAAAAGAATCTTCGTTTCTACAAGGTGAGTTTATTTTTCCTTTATTTATTTGTTTAAATGATGCAGCAAAAAAGCACAACACTGTCCGGTAATTGTTTTGCCTTTTTCCACAAAGTCAAGAGATTATACTATAAGAATCCCAAAAGAATGTGGCCAAAATCTTACCAGATGAAGGAACTTTGTTAACGATTTTGGTGCAGATTTTCATTTTGCAGCCCATTGTCTCAATTATTCCTTTGTCTCAGGCTGATAGTGATGAATCGAAAATTTATCTCCTGTTACAAAACAGCATAAAAATTCCTGTAGATTTCTTAGAAATTGCTCCAGACTTTCCTACTAACATCTGTTTTATCCAGAGTGAACAATTGCAGCAACCATCTCGTGGAAAGTTTTCTAAGATGGCATTTCACAAAATATTATGTAAATGCCATTTGAGATAGCTATATTCTTAGGAATTTCATGTAGCTTCACGCTCCTGTTATCCATCACTACGTTATGGATATTTCAATGATTTCTTGAGGAGCAACATAAACAGGGCGTTTTTTCAGTTCAACGTTACATTTGCTGGAACTTGCCTCTTCGGAATTTACCAAACCATTTATAAACTGTTCTAATCAAAGGTGCAGAGTCACCATAATTCTTGTCAGGCTTAAATTTGGTTTCCGGGATCTTCTTATCTTTCAAAATATAATTTTTCATCATTATGCGAAATGCTTTTTGATACGTTTTTCAGAATTCCCGGTACTTAATGGATTCATATAAGTGTCAAAACATAGCGTAATAGATATATCTTAATGGAATTTTGTGTGATACCGTTCAAGAATCTCCGGCAACTAAAAATAATTTCGATACTGTCAGTTGGCGCAAAATTTTAGACTTTGCACGGACCAACGTTTTTGTATTTTCAGCTTTTTTTTCTTCTTTTTCATGACATATATTTTAAAACGTTCTGAAAGGTCAGTAAAATAGAGACTTTTGGATTGGAAAAATAAAATAATAAAAGTATATTAGATTTTAAACGAACATAGATCTAACTTATCCGATATTATTGATGTTTCTCTCTCCGAGACTATCAACTACGCAAAATTCTATAGGAAAAACACTAACATTTATGATGTACGATAATGCAAATTAAAAACAACTCTTTTCTGTTGCTTACATGGATTGATTTCAGTTCCAGATTTTGTTAATCATTATGCTAAGAATATTTCGTTTACGACAGAACAGAGCGTTTGAAACGGCTGCGATTAAAAGTTCATTCAAATTATCTATATACTGTTTCATACAATGTAATAAGCATTGCCTTGAAAGTGTTTCAACGTGCTTAAGAACAGGAAACGCATTAGGAGACACCCTCAGAGTAGATGCCTACAACGTTGTTTCATTCATATTGAATCGGCAAAAATGATTAATGAGTTATGATGGTACAGATCTGATTTCACTTAATGGGGAACTTCAGCAATTATTTTTATTTTTTAAATCGATTTAAAATGCTTCTAAAAGGAACAATAACATTTTAAAAAATTCTAGACAGTTTTTTTGTTTTAAATTTGCAATCAAAGTTCGCCTCTCAGAATTCGCTTGAAAAACGATCCATTTTGGCGCGAAACGGGTCTGACGTCATAGTTGCCTAACAGGTGAGACACACGTTTCCTTCCCGCTCTCTATAGAGATTCTCTTTCTTACTGTATTTTCCGAATATCGCATCAGATAAAATAGTGTCGCAAGATACAAGTATTGTATTGTTCCAAAATGTGGTAATACAACTGTAACGGCACCAGATAAATTATTTATAGATGTGCCAAGAAAATATGTTATTGGCAAAAAGTGGTGTAAAGCTATGAAGAGAGATCCGAAGCTTAATCCGGAATTATTAGCAAGCAGCATTCGTCATGTCTGTGGAGATCATTTTGATGTGAGTTATTAATCTATATTATATCTATTAAAATTGTATATCATGAAGCACAGTAAATTCAGAATTCGATATCTATTTTGTTTCAAAAAGAAGTATAAGGTGAGGTTAGCAGCCAAAAAAAGATATTTTAAAGCAAATAGTTAAGTTTAATTAGTTTTTTTCCCGTTTGATGGGTTTTCCCTTTTTGAGGGGCAATGGCCCTCAAAGGGTAAAAATATAGAAGATTCTACCTTCTTTAAGATTCTTTTCTCTTTTTTTAAAACAAAACTTGCTCTTGTTATTTTATTGCATAAATTTTTTCAATGGATATTCGAATGTTTCTTATATTTTTTAACAAATTACAGTACCATTGAAAATTAATAAGAATATCTTAAAAATTAGCTTAGATTCACGACTTTTTTGATAATGAAATTCGTTTTCATCTGTAGTTCGACAAAATAATTCGCAGAATTAATTCTTGATGCAAAATAAATCCTTTATATTCAATGAATGTATTAAAATCAAAATTAGTCTTCAAAAAGTTAGTTTGCTCAACAATTATAATAGTTCAGAAAAGGTGGGATAAATTTATCTCATCGTTCATCTCGAATTTGTAAATGACAGCACTTAAATTCCTAGATCAGTCGCATTTGGTCTGGTTTGAATATTATTATAAATTTATATAGTTTTTTATATAATCCAAAAATTAACTAACATAATGGAAAAAAGCTTACTTTGCAGTAAAAAAGGCTTACTACTTACAGATACTTTGTTCGTATCTTTTCTTTTCTTTCTTTTTTTCCAATTTACGGAAGTTGTTACAGTTTTATTATTTTTAATTTTTAGTGTATTTCTTTATATAAGTTATTTTTACCAGATTTTATATTAATTAGTATAAACAAGCATTTTAAAATTAATACTTGCAGCAAAAAGCAGGAAAAAAGAAATAGATATATTGAAGAAAATAGTTAAATTTATTTGTTTTTTCCCTCTATTATCCCCTTTTTTTTATTACATGGAATTTACATTTTAAGAAACCCATAACAAAATCAGGAAGCACTGTAAAGAAGAGCCTTGAATTTCATATTTGTTCTGTTTTTGATATAAGTATAATATGAGATTAAACGCATACAAGTACCTGTATGAGCTCTTATTGAAAGATTACATGGTAACCACATGTAGCTTTAAGGTTCTATTGTTGATTAAGGTTAATAAATAGGTTTAATATTGTTTCTATTTTGGCGTCGATTTTAAAAAGAAAATTATTTTATACTTTTCAAACCACGGTTTTGTTTGTTTTTTTAAAAGTTTATTTTTTATTTTTTCACATGAAAAGTTAAGCGCGGACACATACATGAAAACGTAGCTGGTCTTTAGCGGTTTCCAGCTTTTTTTCTTAATTATGCTAATTCATCCACACCGGGATAGTGATGATTTAATAGCACTACCAGAATTAATTTATTTCTTCATTTTCAGTGGATTTTTTATGGGAGTTTAATTACCAAAGTTAATTTTAAGAAATCTTGCCAAGGATTTCATTCAATTTTTTAAAAATCTACACCAAATATACTAAAGCAAAAATGTGTTTTTCAGAAAAATATTCACAATAATCATTTACTTTCACGCGTTTATTGCTGAACTTTTCATTAATAACTAAAAACTGAAGAATGACATGTTTTCTTGAATTTAAATAATATTATATAAAAAATGAAAAATGTTCCATTTAGAAGGGAAAAATACTTTAGTCTAACATAACTTCAGCAAATTTTACTTGCGAAAATGTGTCCCCGAATGAAATCTCATGTGACTTTATTTCTATGATTTGCTGCGAGCTCAGCAAAATATGAAGCGCATTAAAGTCTAAAAGTTTTTAAATGATAAAACTAAACACATATAAAGTTAAGTTTTACAGCTCAACAAATTTAGAAAGGAAATCAACTACTAGTAGTAAATTTCAAAAATCAAATAGAATTTTTTTTAACTATGCTAAGTTAAATATTGAAAGATGCATTTTCAAAAATAACACATATCTCAAGAAAATATTGTATTTTTTAAAATTTAATATACATTTATTTGTTAAATTTACATTATTTTTAAAAAAAGTCTGTTACCTTTCGTTGCAAAAGTCCAGAATTTCTATCAGCGGCTGCCCGATCACGCCAATTTTTGAGTAACAAAAGATCTATCGGCGTAACATCGCTTCTTTGCTCCAAATATTTTATGGCAGTAGTTAGTGCTTGAACAACTTCAGTATGACTTATAGTCCTTAAATCCTCAAAATCCTGGTCCTCATTGTCAACATCATTAATGTCCGATGAGGGATCAACGGCTTGTATAATTTCTTCATCATTAAGGATTTGAAAACTTGGATGTTGGTTTTCAACGTCCAGCTACTCGAAAATGTCTTCTTCCAAAACTTCTTCACACTCTTCAATGCCATTGATAATCTCAAAAAGTTCTCCGTCTGTCGGTGGGTTTTCCATCTACTGGGATTCATCCTCTGTCCTCTTTTGAGTAATCATTTTGTGGAATGATTTTCAGATAGTAGCCGCTTTTACTAATTGCCATGCCTAGGCAATCACGTAGATTACGTCTTTCCCATTTATTTTTTTCAGAGCTTCATTTAGATTTTCTTCGCATTCAAGAATATGAGTGGTAAGTTTATTTTTGTAATGTCTCTTCATTGCTTCAATCACACCTAACAAAAGCATTGTTCTCTGTTGACTTCTCAGGGTGCAATGTTTCTAGGAAGTTGAGTGCTTTTGGAGGCAGAAGAGCCTGCAGCACGTACAGTGAACTAAAAAGTGTGGTTTGTTTCAGGACTCATTCAGGAGTTCAAGCACGCAGAACAACTATCAGAAATTTTTGTAGTGTTCATTGCTTATTTCTACAATCTTTGTTATTGTTTAAAGCACAGAAATTGAAACTGATAAAACTTCTAAAATTACAAATAAAGAAAGTAATAAAAAGATATAAATATGCTAATAGAAATGACTTCAGAGATATAAAAACTAAAGTGGCACCAAATTCTTTACTGGGCTTTTAAATTTATATGTTCAATTTTGATATGGGATGATATCTTTAGAAATATCGATGTCGCTTGCAAACTGATACACTCTCCCAAGATAACAATAAATGAATTCGGCAAGCTGATGAAAAAAATTATTGATTTCCTAAATTTTTTTAGATCTGATGCGGCCATTAGCAAATACGTTACTTATGCCACAGCATTTGTGACTTATCTTGCAATTAACATAGAATTTCCTTTGAAAGCCACAGAAAGAAATATCGAGTTTTCGATTATGAATGCATTGATGAACCGACAGATAATCTAAAGTTATTTGTTGATATATGTTGAACCGTACTTTACAACTGTGAATACTGCATTGAATTCCATTCAGAAAAGGTTTGTTGGCAGCAATTAAATATTCTGAATCACTACGTCAATTGACTACGGCAGTTTTGACTTAGCAGCAAATATATACAAGCTCTACTTGGTTTGACTGTAATCAGTCAGTTTGTATAGCAATCAGCCAACCTCTGGTCAGTTTAGCCAATCTTTAGTATGCATCGTAAGGTATAATTTTTAGTGTATAAGTAGTCATGTTTACGTTCTTTCTTTCTTTAATTAATGACTTTCAATAAATCGAGATTTAATAGCTCGTACGTCTGATCCTTCATATTATTTATAAAAGCATCCAAAAAGGTTTAAATTCTAAACTAATGTAGCATATTATTTAAATTTCTAATTCAGTTCTGGAATATGCTCGAATTCGACTTAAAATTGTTTTGTACAGATTCTAATGTTTCCTTGCAAGCTTTTAATATGGATCCATTATACAAATGAATTAAAGATATACAAATTATTTGATGATAATATCACTCATTCCTTAAAAAGTTTGAAATTTATTGTAGCAAATAATTTAATTCAGCATTTTCCAACCTTTCTATAACCTTAAGAAACTATTTAACCCTGTCAGTCACAGCTGCAATAAGCGAAAGAAATTTATCTAAATTACAAATAATTAAATTTTAAGATCTTTGATGTGCCAAAAGAGATTAAATAATTAAAGTTTAATTTAAAGATTTGTCAGAAGAAATGAACTTAAATGACGTTATTGACGAATTTGCAAATGACAAAGGAAGTGGAGTGCAAGTTTTCTTTAATATTTGACTTGAAAACAAATTTATTGACTATATATTAATTTTTATATTTTGTTCTCGCTTAAATTTTGTTATAGGTGTGATTTGAAGAAATAGACTTTTGCTAAATTTGACATTGGCGCGAATTTGAAGCGACGTCTTTTTTCACGAAAATTAAACCACACAAAAAGAATTGACCAATTTTCTTGCAATAAAATTATAAAAAAAGTCATTAAATATAGTGGTTTTTAAGTAGACAAGAAAACATTAATGTTTGTTAAGGTGAAATTCATTTCATATTAGTTTACACACACATACAATCTACAATTCTGAATTGGTTCTGATATATTTTGTATATTTATGCTCTCATAAAATGGTTTTTAAACAGATACATCAAAATACTTGAAAGAGACTAACACTAAATGTTGTCTATGGGCTGAAAATTCTAATCTGTCTTAGAAAATGCATAAAAAATACATATCTACTTATCAATAATAAAGATTAAGAAAAACTTAATATTCTCTCAAAAATTTCTGCTGTATCATTTCTGTCTACGTGACCATTATTGTGTACAATTATTTTCGAGTGTATTAGATTATTTATCTAGTGTACAGTTTGTGAGATGATAAAAGAAATATCCATAATTTAAGATAAAAATATTATTTAAATATAAGGTAAATGTGTAAGAAAGTTTTAAAAAAAAATCTGTTTACAGCAGCCATGCTTAATTCTTATCGTACAACTTGGGGACGCAGCAGACATTAAATAATCAGTTTTTTCTCACCGAAATTAATTCACTGTTTGTAAATAGTACAATGAGGGATTCACAGTAAAGCTGTACAATCGTCGCTTAATATCAGTAAAAGGAACGAACTTATCGAGAATGTCAGATTAAATTCTTTTGATAAAAAATCTATTCTTATTTTGCTTCTTCAGCATATTTATCTCATTTCGAAAATAGATTCCTATTAAATTCACCAGTTTTTTATTAAAATTATTTTCTTTATAAAAAATTAAAATTTTCACATAGAAATTAAGATATACTGCCAAATTTATTTGATACAAGTACTTGGAATTGAAACCGAGCACAATAATAGATAAAAGGTGATTGGATTGAAAAGTAGTTGTGCGCACACGTTTACTTTACGAGTTTCTAGCTCAAATGTCATTATTGTGAAAAGTACTTTAATCTTATTTCTTTTATTCTTCAAACATTTTCAAATGTTAGGTATTATTATTAATATTAATATAAATTTAGCAATGTAAAATAATATATTAAGGATTATTTCCATAAATTTATTTCAATTGTTAATATAAAAATTAATAAATATTTCCCTTTTGCGTCTTCCTGAGAACGCATTATTTACTACAGTATTCGGCAAGATTTACAGCAGTTGATGGATCGAGTGATGTCACTTTTCAAATGAGAGCGATTTGGTTTGGGCCTCCTTCTGGACGAATGAATCGTGAATCTGAGCCTTGCTCTTAAATATTATCGAATCAATGAAAAAAAATTCAATGTGCAAATGAATAAATTGCAGAAAGTTTTAAAAGGCGTTCTGAAAAAAGAAAAAATAACTGATTTCAAAAAGTTTAGCTTGCTTGTATTTATGCGGATGATCAGCGCGTTGATGTCGAAAAGAATTCTTAATTATTTATTTCATAATTAATAAGTAATAATAAAAAAATAAATACTTAGTTTTCAAGATTCTCGCTTTATATTTTAAAAGTATTATTCTCCTTTTTGAAATTTCCTCCGGTAGTTTCATTTCAATGTTCAATTTCACTTTTAATTGCTTAGAAAATCAAGGAAAACACCCTTTTCAATGCAAATAAATTTTATTCTGTGCTATTTTGAGTTAAACCATCAGAAACCCCAACGACCTTCACAGATGGTCAATCTTGGTGTCCCGTTACTCTGTTATTTGGCAAACTGCAACAACACTTCATTCACACTCTTGGGAAGACCCTGCTGAATATATTACTCCACCGTAGGTGTAGGGAAAATTTTGGCTTTCAAATAGTAGAAAAAATGGAGGCATGTCTGAAGGCAGGCTCTTTACCACTAGGGCCCGGCATTCAAATGCTTTAAGAGCAATAAATTGCTAAACTTTCTTAATTATGATGCTGCGTATCACAGGTACTTCAAAAGTGATACATTTTGTCTTACAAACGTCGCCCAGCATGAAAAAAGTAGCCGAATATTGTGGACGAGATGAGCCCATCGAAGAGGAACTAGACAGGCAGTTAATCCGTGCTATTTTAAGTTGAACCATCAGAAGAAAATCAATTAAGCTGAAACATAATTGATTTTTTTAAATATCCGTGCAGAGTGGCCTCACTGTTTCAAGCGAAACGAGAAAGTTTTGCGGCGTAAATCTTGCGTATGAATCCTCCCAAGGTTTGGCCAGTGTCAGCGAGCAAGAGGCCGAATCTCCTATCCATTTTAAATTAAAATTTAACAAAGGTGGCTTAAATTATAAATTGATAAATCTTAGCAATAAAGGTCGTATATTTCATTTTTTATAATAGCACAATATGATGCTTTTCGTACATTTCTCCCTAAAAGAGTCTGCAGCACCGGAACGTATCATAAATTCAGAACGCAAGACATATACCAGGATAATGCAGCAAGCATGTAGCATCCAATGTCAACATTGGGAGTGTCCTCCCTCCGTTTTTCTCGTATATTAATACAATATGGAGCGTTTGTAATATTAGGAAGAACACCAAGTATGCACCTGGGAAGTTTTCTTTTTGACCGATTGGGATCAAGATTTGGTAAATATTTACATATTTGCTTTATACTAAATTTCACTCATCTAAGTGGTTGCGTTTTTCATTTATTGTATTGACATATATGCGAATACGCAGACCGACAGATGGTCAAACTTTCGACGGATTTGGTTAAAAATTTGATACACGTCTACAAAATTTGATGATAAAAACAAATAGTGTCTTTTTGTATCTTGCTCTTTACGTTTAAACCTATCGAATTAGCATGCACTTGAAGACAGACAATTGGACTTCCCGTATATGGATTTCTTTCAGAATTTGATAGAAATCTGCTATTTTGTCAGATTATTCTACATGATAAGTATCTTAAAAAACTTCGGCAATTGAGCAAAAATTAGAAAAAAAAATCATTATTTTATATACAAAGCGAAAATAGATCTTTTAAATCTTGGAAATTCATCATTTATTTAAATAATATTTGATAAATATTTTGAAACACTTTAAACTTACCTTTTTCATATCCAGGAATTTGAGTATCTCATATAGAAGGAAGTTTAGCATTCTCATAAGTAGCCTCTCTCTAATTAATAATTCTAAATCGCCATAATTATAACAAAATAAGGTCGTCATAAATAATCCGGAATATTTGCCATGCAGCAAAATCACATGGCATCGAACAGAAAAAAAGTTCGTATTTCGTTTGCTTCGTATTCCTTTTCGTTCCATAACAATATGGCGCCGTGTTGAGGTTTGTAGTTCTCTCAGTGCCGCCCAGTGTAGATGGCGCTGCAATCGTTTATTAAACGATTGCAGCGATTATCCGAAACTTCTCTGTGTCAAGATCAAACATCAAATTTCATCCGCCCAGCTCATTGCGCTTTTGTGTACCGTGCTGATGCACAGGCAGTTTTAATTTTTATAAATAATTTTTTAGACTCAGGAAGCCTGAAATGTGTAGATTAACCAAAATATAGAGGTTGAATTTTCTATCTTATATTTAACGCTGATGAAGCCATCTGGATCTCGATCTATCAACTAAAATGCCACCAAATATGGTAGGCAGAATAAAGAGGAAACCGGAAAAATATTTGCGTAAGAAAAGTACTAGTTACAAAAGATGACAGTAGGGAAAATGTGGCGCTGGTGGCCGAGAACGCAGAAAAAACTTCAAACAGCAAACTCTCATTTAAGTGTTGGATAGCAGTTCTGGTAGTAAAGACAAGGGCAGAACTCCTAAAGAAATTCTATTTGTCCAATCCAATATGTATTCCATTTAACCACATTATATTTTACTTGTAAACTTGTTTCCCCGTATATAATCCCATATGATTTTTTTTTGTTATTTCAAGTCCAAGGTACGTCTTGGAGGGGGTCGAGAACTTGAGGTACCAAAAGGGAAACACATCAAGGATTGTGAAACATATTCGCAGCCACATGTTCTCTCGGCAAAAGAGAATGCTATGTACAGGATGCGATGGAGGAATGCTTCATCACAGACTTAGATGCCCTCGCCAACGTAATGAAATAGTTGAATGAAATACTATGCCTTCTTCTTTACTTATCTGTCTGTTTGTTATAACTTTTTAGAGTAACATGAAGTTGAAATTTTACTTGCGATTTATGACAACAGCGCGATAATCTTCTTTTCGGAGGCTTTATGAACTATTTTTTTTTCTTTAAAAAATATTTTCCCTGTGCCTTCATTAATCCCCGCTGCAAATTTTGAAGACATTCACGTCGACATATCAAGTTACATATGGATCTCAGTAACGACGGTTTTGAAAAGAAAAATTTCTCTTTCAGATGTTTCATTTATAATTTCTCTGACCCCATATATATTTGTTGTTCCCTAAAAGAACAAGATGCTTTACAATTTTATTACGAAACCTTCAAGATATTGTGAAGCTTCTAGATAATTTGTAAAATTTTCGAGATGTCTTATAAAATAAAATATACAAGCGAAATAATATAGTGAATTTTAAAATACGACTTTCTCTTATCTTTGAATGTTAATATGTCAAAGAATAATTAATCATAAAATTTTGCCAACATAAAATATTTGTAATAAATCATTATTTATAAAAACATAAAATATTGGTAAAGAAAGTTGCACATTGCGTAGATGTTCTTTTCTGTATTAGAATAAAAACGTGGGATATTTAAACATAAATAATATCTACATAATCAAGTAAGTATAAAAGGTCTGATTGAAAGTGATGATTCTATGATAGCACAGGAAGGAATGAAATATACGAATGTTCAATAGTATAGTATTGTTCTTGCAAAACGGAGACCTTTAATTAAATAAAGAGTACATTGTAAATGCTAATATTCAACAAAAGAAAATTGGAAAAAGAGAAAACACTGTACTCGGAGAGGTACCGATTTGGATAGGGGAAATGCTGTGCAATTCCATATTTCCAAAGCAAACTTCTTCAGACTGTTGATAAATTCGGCGATTGCATGCAAAACATAATAAGTGAATGATAAAATTTATGCACTGAAAAAAGTTGGGGGGAGGGTGTGTATTCCGCAATCTCTTTACATTAGTCGCGATGTCAACATTTCGTCGTATTGGTCAATAATTTGATGCTTGTCTCCAATTCTGGTGATAAAACCATATGATAAATTTAAACCATCTGCATCATTCCGTTTCACAGTTATCGAATCTCATGCATGCGAATGGACGGACTTCCGGTAGACTGATTTCGTCTAAAATTTGACAAAAATCTTCAGTTTTGACGAAATGCCATTTTTCTTCTGTTTAGCTCAATGCTTTTTGAGTTATGATGTTCACAGTCAAACAAACATAATTCCAAAAACTACTTTTTTGGAGTCAAGGAGGTTTAACCCTCTTGTACCGAGCGTGGCGGTCCCGGGCGGTCTACAAATTTGCCCTTAACAGAGGCGGCTGGCTTCTTTTGAGGGAAGGTGATGTTCTTAGATCTCAAAGGAAGCGCGGTAGGGGGGATACAATTATCCTTGCAAACCCCAGTCCAATTTCGCGCTCCTTAAGGGAACGGTAGAAATGACCACCCAGGTTGGGAGAGTCCAATTCATGTCGTTTCCTGCCAAAAATTTCCGGTTTTAAAGGAGATAGAAGAAAAAAGTCGCCTCGGGATAAAATAGTTAAAACGTGTAGATTCGACAAAATCTCTAGGTGGAATTTTTTGGCTGCTACAATCCTTTCTCTTTGTATATTGTGTGTTTTTTAAAACTAAATATCACTCAGAGCGATCTATAGTTCTATCTATCCACCAAAATGCCACCAAATTTTATATTGAACTAATATGGACATGAGAAAAAGGATTTTATAAGAAAAAGTAATTCCAAAAGTTGCTGTTTGGGGAAAATGCGACGCTTTTAGCCAAATATTCAGGTAATACTTCAAAATGCAAATTCACGATATCATAGGAGTTAGTGGCTCAAGTGATTTGTGTTCTAAAGACAGTGTTAAAAACATCCAAGTTTTAGTTCAATTCAGTATTGTATCACATAAATTCAGCACGTTTTACTAGGTAAAATATTTGCCCGAATCAAATTTCATGTCAATTTTTTCCTGTGGGGTTATGTGAAGTCCAAGCTTTGTCTTGATAGGGTTCCGAACTTGGGATCCTTCAAGGGCAATATATCAAAAGAATATGAAAAGCACTAGTAGAGATATCTACGTTGAGCAGAAGAGAATGCTGGATATTAAAAGAGATGCGTGCTCTACGAAAACGATGGTTACATTCAAAGAGGTTGATGCCCTTGCTAACGGAATTAATTGAATAATATGCTGTGCAGCCCTGAAATTTCATCTTTGATACTTTTCCGTTATTAGCAATTCCTGAGGAAAGTAATTTGATAGATAACGCGGTGTTGCACTGAACTTTCTTTGTTTTTTTTTATAAATCTGTCAGTTTATTGCAACTTTGTAACATAGCCATGAATTTGAAGTTTTACTTGTTATTTATGACATAAGCGTAACAATTTTCCATGGCGACGACATTTGGAACCAGTTTTTCTTTCATGATATCTTTTTTCCCTTGTATCACTCCTTTTCTTCGCTTATTATTAATGCCCAAATAATTTGAAATTTGCTAAAATAATCGAGATGGGGAAATAAAATACACAAATGTAATGAATTTAGTGATTAGTATCGTATCAGTTTGTTTTACACTTGAATATTAATGCGTCAAATTCTTTTAACTAAAATGTTGAAATTTTCATCCCTCAGGTAGAAATAAAGAAAAATTATTTAATTCCAAACTTTGGTATCTTCTGCAATAAATAATGTCTTAATAGTTAAATAAATATAAATGTTTGATGGACATGCATTGTTTTAAAGAAAGCATTAGACGTACACTCAACAGCTGCGTTGTTCTTGCAAACCTGAAGTCATCTATTCAGAAAAAGAGCATATTATTATAGAATGTTCTTAGATGACAGAAAACCATACCACAATTTAAATGCAATTTAATGCCTACGGCTGCTGGAGTATTAAACTTGTATAGTTTATCTGACGCATCCTTTTTTAATTCATTTACATTGAGCTCTCCTGTAGCGACCGTTCTTTGCGCTTGGGACCTCATTTGCTCTTGTAAAAAATGGCTTGTACCATTATAGACTTAACGCCAGTATGATTCTAATTTGAAAGACTGATAATTTTCTTACGGAATAATTTTGCCATAGAATCCTTCATACCTGTAATCATTTTCTAAAAATTGTTTCACATTAAACGTCGTAGATAAAACCAAACATTTAAATGTTCATGGGCGTTATTTTATTCTACCAGTATTTTAAAACAAGAATTTTATATATAGATCTTTTAAATCTAGCTTTTATCCGATCTGTTTCGTTATTGGGAATATTTGTTTAAAGCTTGGAATTTTAAAACCGAGCTAGTAAACTTAAGTTAGTATTGTCAGTTGATATGGATTGACTGTGAAAACCCATGTGCCTCACCTATCTTAAAGTATGCAACGACTTGATTTAAGTCATTCATACATTGTTATTTTTAAAGAGGTAGCCAGCACTATTATTGAAATTTGTAATAGTAGTATACTAAAATTTGAAATTGCTTTTAAAGAATATTAAGATATCTTAACACCACTGATTAAGAAAACTTCAGGTGGGTTGTGTGTGTGAGTGTTCCTGCTCCGGGTGTTAAGTTTTTAGCACTTTTATTACGTAGTTAATTTTAGCTGATTATATTGCTTTTAGGTTAATCTTGGACTTATTGAAATGCTTTGGTGTTCTGGGTTTTGTTGAGCGTTCCCCCTTTCGGAATCCCAATTGTAACCTTGTTTCGATCCTTATTTTTAAAATTCGATCATTTTGTTGTTGTTTGTCTGGCATGGGCTTTTGTCGATTTATTGTGCTGAGCTTATACTTGTATTTTACTCATTTGGATACACTTTCGGGACTCCTCTTTTTAAATACAGTCAAACCCCGTTATAACGAACCCTCAACGGACCGACTCAGCAGTTCGTTTTAACCGAGGTTCGCTGTATCCGTATTTAGGTTATAGGTACCGGGGGTGCAGGCGGCGTTATGTATCCGTATTTGCAAAAAAATGCCCTAACATGCTAAGATACTACTTATATAATAAACTTTTTAATAACATAATATTATCATTAGTAATTAGAGACAAACCAAGTATTAAATAATATACTCAATAATGATTAAACTAAACATTTACCTTTTTTTACTTATTTGTTAACCCACTACATTGAAAAAATATGTTATTTTTGGTTGAAAAGCTTTCGATTTTATATACAACTCGTCAATTTTTTTATCCACTATTTTAAACAGGTCCACAACATGTTCGTCGATGTTTTCTGTGGCAAAAAAATTGTTCAAAACGTTTTTGCATCTGCAATTGAAGGCCATGGTTTGCCTTGTTCTTCCTCCATATCTGAAGACGAATCTACAATAAAGTTGTTTTTTCATTCACTAATGCCACGATATCTTCCTCACTCACTTCTCCAGATGTGATGACATCGTCGTCACAACATTCGAAATGTTCGATTTCATTTTGCGAAAAAGCATTCACTCCATGCTTTTCTGCTGCGATAGAAAAAGCTTTTCGCTTGCCAACGTTAGCCATGATCACAACAAAGTTCATAGAATGATAAGCTAAGCAAGTAAACAAAAATGGCAGAGAAAACACGTGATTGCTCCTGGGTCGTCTGACCAGAAAGTCCCCTCTTTCCCTGGTTGACACTAGGCCAGGTGTCCACCGGGGGAGAGGAGGGGAGATAGAAAGTGTAAAGAACCTTGCCTGTTGTTAGTTTGTCTCACTTATAAGGTTAGTAGCGACTCTAATAAAGGTACAATAGGCGAGGAATGGGTCTCTGAACCAGAGTATTTCATGCAAAAGGGGTAACTATTGTAGAAGTTGGGTTGACTTGAGCACAATTAGTAAAGAATGTCCCTTTGGGCAAGTGAAAAATTTGAAGTTTTAGAAATTTTCAGTTCGCTATAACCGAGTCTCTAGCGTTTGCTGTTGTAAACGTATGAAAATACATTATTAACATACAGCTTCAGTTGGGACCATGTGAAAGGTTCGCTGTAACTGAGGATTCGTTATATCCCGGGTTCGCTATATCGCGGTTCGACTGTATTTTTAATGTTGGTTCCAGATCTAGTGATTAAAATCAAACAAAATTCAGTTGATTAATGGTTCTCTTTAAGTGTACTATCAATTCGGTGGAATACTTCGTTGTGTTTAATCTTGTTTGTGTTTTGGTTTACTTAATTATTTTTTGTTGTTGCCTCTTTTTTGCAGTGTTTGTAACGTTCTGTGCTGTGTTTGTGATACTATTGTGCATGTCATGTCATATTCACTTTTTCGTATTTCTTTTATATTTCCACACCGATCTGCTGAATGCCTTACACCTTTTGGGGTTGGCCGGACCGGTGTGGGTTTTAAATAAAAAAAAAGTAGTATTATTTTATTCGTCTTACTGAGTATTATTGCTTTCGAGATACGTATGTTCAGTGCTATATTTCAACGCGTTAGCCATTTTTCAAGGGATGAACTGTTTAGTGCCTTTATCTGAAGCAGGAAAATTCTGGAGAAAATTAATTTTTAAAAAATTTTAGCAATTGATCGAAATAAGATGATAGATCGGAATTTTTGAGGCAGTTTTAAGTCCTGCTGCAAAATAGGTTGCATGATCATGGTGGATGATTTCCAGGAATTTAGGTAATAAGTTAGAAGCATCCACTTATTAAAGCGTTTTAGGATACAAGAAATTGAGTTAATTGGAAGGTTCATGACTGTAAAATTTTTTCTGGGTCGAAGTTGCTCTATTTCTTTACAATTGCAAAATTTTGAGCTGAAGTGAAGAAGGGCGGTGTAGAAACTTGACTGTTGACATTTTATGTAGTTATGTACTGTTTCTACTAATATTTCTATCTGTTCAAAGTTCAGGAATTTCTTGGAATGTGTTGGCAGGAGCATATGTTTTCTCTGCATTAGAAGCAACTAAGCTCGAGGGACCAAAAATCGGACGAATTTTTATATATGTCTTAGTTTTCTTGACAGTTTGAAAAGTTATTATCTATAAGGTAAAGCTCTTCAAATAGTTCTTTTTTTTGGGGGGGGGGGGGGGGTTGTTGCAGTTGAATTGCGCTACTTTATTTTCTTGACCCTGAACTTTTTGATGGAAAAGTGTATTGTGCATCTTACGAAATGTAAAGTGTACGGTTTCTTTTTCGCTTCTATATTATTTCAGTTTTTACTTGCGAAGATTTCTATGATTTGCGAAATTTTTTTGATATTCTATTCATAATTATTGCAGTAATAATGATGTGTTTGAAATTTTTTTTTCAGCCTCAATTTCATTAATACAAGAAACTCTAGGATTACCATCGTATACTCATTTAATAGTGGCATAAAATTTTATCCAGTTTGTAGCTGTCTTTCAATCCTTTAATTGGTGTAGTCTTGAATTGTTACATCGTCTGAATGACTCAGGTGTGTTTCTTGTATACAAACTAAAGTGTGGGCTCCATTCTTCAATGAAATACTTAAATACCTTTAAAAGAGCATTGATCCAACTGGAATTCCAAGCTGTGCATTTTCATTTCATAGTTTATATTATTTTATTCCTAGCACGAATCTTGAATAGAGCTTGTATGGTCTCTAAGAGTCGATGAAATCCATAATTGAAATGGTTCATGTACATAGAAACGTTTTTAAAAAAACAGGGTTTGTCGAATGTTATTCTTCCGTCTCCATCATAAATCGAATCTGTGTCGGAAATTTTAGATGCTTGCAATGTGCAGGCCATATATGACAAAAAATTTCGAAATTTAGAATTAAGATGAAAATCCGGATTGTATCAACTGTGGCAAGAGATCATGTTAGTTCCTGGTGAGGTTGCGAAGGGTTCAGTAACCCAAAAGTGACATACAGCATCTCTGGGAATAACCCCCAGAAGCAATAATTTCCAAACGACCCAAAATCAAATAATCGAACTTTCTTATTCGTTGACAAAGTTCAAGGATCAGATTATTTGAATACTGGAAACGGTTGTAAACACTGAACATTTAAGAACATTAAAAAATGCAATAGGAATTAAGAATTTGTGTAAAGCCGATTAAAAAAGAGAAAGAACACATTAACCGTCCAGTCCGTAGAATTTCAGATTGCTACGATGCTATGTTTAACGAAATTGCTAGACCGAAAAACAAGGTTACTCTAAAAAGTGTCAGGGTTTGGACAAAGGGATTCCGCGTCATAGGGGGGCTATTAGACCCGTTATCTGGTGGCAGTGACCGATGACTTCTGCTGCTTTATAGCTTAGATGTTTGTGAGAGGACCCTTTGAGTTTTCTCAGAAAAGTTGGGAATGTCTTGCAGTTTCAAAATGCAACAAGTCGGAATGGGAATCTATGAACGGTTTTAATTTTTTTCCTTAAACGTTTTTTTCTTACGTTAGAAGATTAAATTTTTATAATTCTTTCTATGAGTCATATTGTTGCAAATTAAATATGTACGTTTCATTGTTTTCTCCTCACTATATATTTATAAAAATATTTTTATTACGTCCAACTATCGAAATTAGGTACGAGAGATTTAATTCTTGAAACAAAAACAAATATATATTGTTCATTCAGCTCATTGCAAATGTATTGTAGTACTTAAAAATGTGTGTTTAAAACAATAATTAAAATTGGTAAGACAACGTTATAATTTTGTTTCTTCAACATTTAGGAAAACAATTGAGTAAATAGGGAATCGCATACGACATTTCGGATTTCGAGATAACGATTTCTGGTGTTTATCTGAATGTGATTATGATTTTATTTTTTGTTCAATTTTCATAAGTTTGTATTTGCAACCAAGGGCAGATCTACAAATCCGTTAAAGGGGAGACTACTGTAGCAAAAAAATTTCCGTAATCTTATAAATTAGGAATTACTTAATTAAAATAATGTATTGTAATACTTAATGTGCAAATGTTTTGTTGTTCTTAAAAATGTGTGTTTAAAACAATAATCACAATTAGTAACACAACGTTATAATTTTGTTTCTTCTACGTTTAGAAAAACAATTTTTTAAATAATGAATCTCTTGCGACGTTTCGGATTTTAAGATAACGATTTACGATGTTTATCTGCATGATTACGATTTTATGTTTGTTAATTCTTCATCAATTAGGATTTGTGACCAAGAGCGGATCTAAGAATCCGTTTAGGGGGCTACAGTGGAAGGAAAATTTACGTGTTTTGAAATCTTAAAATGATAGATGCCCTTAAGTTTTCAATTTTTTATAGTTTTTCTATGGGATAAATTTACTTGCTGCGTTGTCTTTAAATTAATTTTGCCTGTTCTTTTCTGCGTGTTCATAAAAATAAGGAAGAAACTTATTTGATTTCATAAATTCGAAAAACGCCCAAGTAAGAATCTTATATAATGTTCAATTGCCTTAAAATTCCCAATTATAACAAATTCTTACGTTAAGAAAATATACGATTTTGTATAATGAATTTTAATCTTTTCAGAATGAAACAGTTCATTACGTAGATTACACACATTTTGTGCATTATCCTTTTTAAATACACTAATAAATGAAAACAGAGAAAAAAATTTTCATTAATGGGTTTAAATGAACCCGAATGTTAAGTAGATCTTGTACATATAGTATAGTATAGTATTTTATATTCAAAAATTAAGTTTCAAAAGCAATTTCAATTTGAATGTCCTTAATGAAAGTAATCTATAAAAGAGAAAATTGTCAACTTTTTAAGTTTCAATTTTATATTCTTTTTATTTGTTTTTTAAATTAAAAACATTTGTTAAAATAGAAAATTTTAAAATCCTATATCGCATTAATTTACATGGGGAAAATGTTTTGCTTAACAAGTGTATGTATCATAAAAAATAAACTAATTTTTTTACTCCTGCAAATCGAATTCGCATTCAAGGTCGGTTCATTTCGTGATATAAGAAAAGATAAGATGATTCAAAATCTGTAACAATGTTACATACAATGTTAATTCAATATATGAAATTTTTGAGTACTTTTTCGGCATGGAATGCATTATCGTATTTTGCATTAATTTATATGGGGTAAAATGTTTCGCTTAACGAGTTTTTCGCATTACGACTAGGACCCTGGAACGAATTATGCTCTTTAAGCAAGGTTACACTGTATCTTGATAAATCTAATTTTTCGAACAGAAAGATAAAACACTAGTTTCGAAACTATACATCCACTGTTTTATTATGGATAAAAATGTGAAACGAAAGTATTGTATATATAAGGTATAAGGAGGTTTTGCTTCAATATAACAATGAAGATAAATTATTATCTAAATTAAGAACTTTTATTTTAAAAATATTATATTAAAATAAAAGTTATAATTAAGAGATTATCACAGAGTAGATAATTTTTCGTTTTAGTTTATTTACTTAGGCGCCTCGCAATAACTAACTCTGAAGAAGTTCGTAAATTGGTGGAAATGCCTGTTGTACATTCTTCAATAAGGGCCAGTAAACTTCTATACGAATTACACTTGAATATAAGTTGCCATTATTAAAATAAAGTCAGAGAATAATATAGTAATATGTTTTTTTAAATTTTGGTCCGCTTTCATCATACAATTTAATATTTTATAATTTTCTGCATTCTTTGAATATCGCATTAATGTTCATTGAAGTTATTAAAGAAGACGTATGTGTCAGAATTTTTTTTATTCTGCTTTAACATGTTGGTCGTTTTATTGATTCTATTTCATGAATTATACTTCTATACGAACTTCTATATTCTCTATACTTCCATATTCTTCTTCTTCTTTTATACTTCTATATTCTTCTTCTTCTTTTATACTTCTATATTCTTCTTCTTCTTCAATACTTCTATATTCGGACTTCTATGCGAATTACACTTGAATATAAGTTGCCATTTAAAATAAAATCAGAAATTAATATAGTAATATTTTTCAAAAGTTTTTGGACCGTTTTCATCATACAATTTAATATCGTATAATTTTTGCATTCTTTGAATATGGCATTAATGTTTTTTTATTATTTTAAAGATCACAACTTAACAGGTAATGCTTTAATAAACAGATCGAGAGAAGTTCAAAAAATATTAAATGTAGACCATTTTCGTCAATTTCGTCGATAGCGAAAGATATCAATCAGTTTCTTTACTTTTTCACTCGATTGATTTCTCACAAATTACATAGCAACATTTTTAAAAATATCACCTTTTTTCGGCTCACCCTAGTAGGCTTGTGGTTTTTGTGAGGAAATATTAGCCGTTATTGGTTAAAAAGACTGGGGTGGTTTAAACGACAATCGAATAAGTTTCAGAATAATTTTTGAATGTGCTTACCTATTGGTTCAGAATTTTTAATTTAAGTGATGAACTGAATTCCTGATATTTTATAAAACATTTTTAATATGATACACCTTGTTTTATGTGATCTGTGCTTTCTTCCAATTGGTCTTGACTGTAAGAAAAATATTCTCACCGCAGTTCAAAATTACGATGTCCGTCCTAAACCAGCCCACGTGCTGTTTCAAATCTTGTCGTTAATCAAACTAAAGTAAATAAAGCCCATCATTTATTAGTGAATTTCAACTAATAACTCATATAAGAATGAAAAGCGTTGCTACTGCATCTTACTCACATTATTTTTATTATTATTTTGTAATTCTTCTGCTGCACGCCTAATACAGAGGTGCGTATTGTAAGGAGCATCTTTTATCGTAACTTTGTAATCGGAATCCTAGATCATGTAGATTCTATTAATTCAACTAGCTGACGGGTCGCGTTATATCCGCATTCCTAGAAATTTATGATTCTGCAGTGGTGTGACATTTATGTGCAAATTAAATTAGTAAAATATTGTTTCTAAAACGAGCAATGTCCCTTTCCTTTATTTTTTATAGGCAAATCGATGGCTTATAGAATTTTCTAATAAATGAATTATTACCGATCTTTCAACAGAATCCCATCAACCGCATTGCAACGTAATCAACACGCAAAAAGTATTTGGAGCGCCAAAAATATTACCTGCAACTGGAAGTTAACTAGATAAGAAATATTTCTCTTTATTCTGAAAATCGGACCCCCGGGGGCACCGCGAGTACACGGATGAGTTGCTGCCGGATAAGTAAGCAGGAACTCGCTTCCGCTGGTATAGTAATGATGGGACTTTAGGTCTCTCCACCAGTGATAGTAGTACCTCCTCGGGAGGGGTCGAGACGTGGCCAGGTGATTGGCTACTGGGAGTCCGTCCTTAGTACTCGAGGCTATTGCAGCGGTTGTCATTCAGATGACCCGGATGCCAAGGCAGGGTGGGGGTAGACCTAGTTCTTCTGGTCATTCTGAAAATCATGTTTAGTTTCACGTAAAATGTCAGACAACATGGAGGGGATCACGGAAGTGGAGAAGACATGGAAAACCATTAAGAAGAAATCCTAAC
This sequence comes from Araneus ventricosus, assembly GCA_013235015.1. Lineage (NCBI taxonomy): Eukaryota > Metazoa > Arthropoda > Arachnida > Araneae > Araneidae > Araneus > Araneus ventricosus. The sequence goes on along the minus strand of BGPR01004610.1, from coordinate 33,876 downwards.
CGTTTCAGAACGATATTAATTAAATTTGCAACTTCCTTTGATACGTCTAAATCCCTGGAAACAAAAATTCAATACTTGAAATGGCTTGTTCTAATTTCAATTTAGCTCACGCTGATTTATCTGAAGTAATGAGAAAAAATGAAAATCCCGAAAGAAAATTTTTCAAACCTAAGACAAGCTTTAGAATTCTATTCATGATTTGGATATGGATGTTTCCACGTAATCCAATAAATAATGCTATGCAGGTGCTATTGTGAATTTGTATGACGTTAAACTTGTGTTTTATACTTTATATGGTGTATTCTTTTCTTTTCATAAATACATTTACAGAGAGCACTCCTGTAGCGGACATCCGTTGCGCTTGCGAACCCCTATGTCCTTGTTAAATGACTTTTACTATTCTAGATTTAATGCCATTCTGAACACGATTTAAAAGACTGACAATTTCCTTACGAAATAATTTAGTAAAAATTGTTTGAATAGATTTCCCTTAGAATTTTTCGCATGTATAATAGTTTATACATTAATGGACGCAGATAAAACGAAACATTAAGATGTGCATAGACGTGTTTCTAAAAATTCTACCACTATTTTAATGTTATCTTTCCAATATATATTATTTCAAATTTTCAGTAAACATCATACATCTATCTTTGTTGTTTATTTCTTTTTATTTAAAGCTTAATTTCTATATCCGGGCTGGTAAATACAAAATATTATTGTCTTTTATGTAAATTAACTATCAAAACCTATATGCTTTACCTATCTTAAAGGCTGCAACGATTTCATGGGATTCTCTGTATATATCTGATTAAAGTCACTATTACAATATTAACTTTAAAGAGGTACGAAGTAGTAATATTTAATCTGAAATTAAATCTTACTGAGTATTATTTCTTTCGATTTATTTATGTTCAGTGCGTTAGCTATTCTACAAAGGATGAAATATTAAGTTTCTCTGTCTGAAACCGAATTGTTCAGCGAGATTAATCTGGAGTAAATTATTTTTCAAAGATTTCAGCGATTGATCTAAACAAGATGATAGATCGGAAAATTTGAAGCGAGTTTAAGCCATGCTCTAACATAGGATGCTTGGTAATAGCGGTTATTTTTCAGGAATTCAGGCAATAACTTAGAAGCATCCATTTATTAAATCGTAGGATTTTGGCTGTTGAAAGTTATGTAGTTATGCATTGTTTCTACTAATATTTCTATCTGTTCAAGATTCGGGAATTTCTTGGAATGATCATTTGTTTTCTCTGCATTACAAGAAACTAAGTTTGTTGAGCTTGAATTTGGAAGAATTTTGATATATTTCTTAATTTTCTTGCGAATTAGAAAAATTATTTTTATAAGGGTAAAGCTTTTAAAAAACAATTTTATTCTTTTGTTGCTGCTGAATTCTGCCATTTTATTTTTTCAACCCTTAATTTCTTTATTGAACAGTGCAATGCATGGTTTGTAAGTAGAGAAACTTAAAAGTTTACGCCTTATGTTTTGCATTTCAATTATTTTATATGCTGTTTCCAGAGATTTCTATGATATTTGATAATTTTTCTTAATATGCTTTTAATATTTATTGCAGTAATAATGATGTGGTTAAGACTTTCTATTCCCGTCTCAATTTCATTAATACTAGAAATGTGAAATGATCAGCACGTGTTTAGTTGATTCTGACATGAAATTGTATCGAGTTTACAGTCATCTTGTGATGTATGTTGTCTACATCAAGTGATGTAGTACGTAATTATAATGTCGTCTGAATATCTTAAGTTTGCATGACTAGCACTCCAAGCTATGCATTTGATAGTGCAGTTTGTATTATTCATTCTACACGCGAATCTGAAATAGAACTTGTTAGGTCTGAAAAAGTTGAGGAAATTCATAATTTAAATGATTCATGTACAATAGAAACGTTTTTTTCCTAAAAAAATCAGGATTTGTCTAAGTTATTCTTGTAAGTGATTAAATCATAGTTCGAGTAACTGAGGAGGAAATGTTTGATGATAACAATGGGCAGGACCATATCTGACAATAAATTGTGAAATTGAGGATAAAGTTCAAAAAATGTCATGTTGCCTTTTGAAAAGGTTGCGAAAGCTTCCCTAACCAAAATGAGACAAACAATATCTCTGGGAATAACCTCTCCAAAAGCAGTAATTTTCAATTAACCCAACAGTAAATGATCGAACTTTAATAGCGTTGAAAAAGTTGAAGCAACAAGAAGATTAAATTTTGAAAACGATTGTGGAAAACACTGAACCTTTAAGAACATTTAAAAAATGAGCAATGAATTAAAAAGTTATATACAGTTAATCATAAAATTATTAAAGAACACATAGAGAATTTAAACGTTTTAAACATTAAATCATAAAACACCAGAAGACATATTTAAAATATCAATTTCTTCAGAAAACTTGTTTAAAATTTTATTATATGGATGTAACGAAAATTTGCCAAGCAATAGATTGTTTTAATTAATTTCATCATCAGTCCATTGGCATTTAATGTTCAGTGAGGAATTTACAATAACAGGCTTATATAGACTAGTTCTTTAATTTGTTATTACATTCCAGATGAGTTTTGTGGCAGCAAGTAGGATAAATGAAACTATGACACGTAAGTTTTCAAACCTTTATTGTTTCGTAAAGATACAGTTTTTGAAATCGTCCCCAAACAATTGCGAGTTTTGTTCCTCTGTATTTTCATGCTTCAAAAATAATTTCGTCTCGCGAATTTCTTTGCCGGCTGAAAGCTTTGGGAGACTACAAAATCAAAAAATGAATAAGAATGTTAAGCTATAATTAAAACACGAATAATACAAATTGGATTTCAAATAACAATTCATCAAAACTTCATTGAAATATTTTGAATCAAGGTGATTTTGTAAGAGTTTTTGATCACAAAACATTAAAGAATATAAACAAAGAACTCACTTTCATCTTAAATGTTTTGAGCGTAAAACGAATTCAAAACTCTCGTTTTATGCTACACTTATGTTCTTTATTAAAGTTAACCCTCCGTCTTACGCAATATTCGCACCTGCAAGTATGAGCACAATGCGCCTGACAGGCACATGTAAACAATATCGCGATTAATATTGTTAATACCCATTAATGTTAATTTTAGCATTCTAAAACTAATTAGTGATTACCTTGATAAGGGTTAAAAGAAAAAGTGTTGACATAGTTACAAAAAATTTTCGCCTTCGTGATTATTTCCGTGCGTTACTGTACGTGTTTTCTGGATTTGCGATTTCAGATGCATTTCTGATAGCCCGTGATTTGGTTAACCCGAGTTAGGTTAACCGGGGATTTACTGTATTAACATGAATAATGTTAATAATACTCTCTGTTATTCATTTAAAAATTGATAATTATAATTTTTGATTAAAATTAATAAAACTCGTTTACATTACGATTTTTTAATTCGTTTCATTATTTGTATAGTAACACAATACGGCGCTTCCTGTTGATTTCTCGTAACAAAAGTGTGTATTCCCTGGATGTATCACAAAGTCCGCAAGTAAGACGTGGAGTAATACAATTCAACAGGTACGTGGAATTCGATATCAAAACTGGGAATGTTTTCCTCCAGATTTTATCGTATATTTGCACATTACGCCACGGTCTTTACTTCTTTGTTAAAGGAAGAAAACTAATTATGTATTTTGGAGAACTTTTCCATCGATGGGTTCAAAATTCTGAGAAGATTTAGAATTTCGGTCTAGAGCCCCATACCAACTTTTATTTATCTAAGTTATCCCAGACACATATTTCCAAACAAAACAGGCAAACAGTCAACCTTTCGTCGGACTTGGTCAACAGTGTGATACATGTCTATAATTCTTATGATAAAGTCATATAGAAAATTTTATACATGAAGCTCTTTCCGTTTTTCAGTTATCGAGTTCACATATAAACGGACGAACAGACAGACTCTCCTCCTGTCGGCGGATTTCGTCCAAAATTTCATAAAAATCCTTCATTTTGTTGCCAAGACGAAATGCCAACTTTAGTCCGTTTGGCGCATTGCGTTTTTGAGTTATGGTGCTCACAGACTAGCAAACAGAAATAATACCAAAAATTATTTTTTCGGACTCATAGAGGTGTTAAACTTCTAAGTTCAGCAAAATCTCTGTGTCTGAGTTTTAAAGATTACAATACATTTAATTTGTGAAACTTTTTTAAAACTGACGCGACGTAGAGCTGTAGCCGGAATGCCACCGGAATGAATAATAGGGGGACTAATGAGAATATCGAAAAAAAGATTTCGTGAAAAAAGTAGTTCCTAAAGTTGTTGTTAGGTGAAATTTTGGAGTTGAAAAATATGTGGATATTCTATCGTCTCACAATGCAAATTTAGTTTTTTTATGTAAAGACTTCTTTCTATTAGCCACTTCTCTTTCACTTAGTGTGTGCTTTAAGTATCCAACTTTAATAATATTTACAAATTATGGCAAAATTACTTGGCACCTTGTCGATATAAACTGTTACAAATTCTTCCTGCAAATTTTAATTTCTATTTTTATATCTTTCAACCTTTATATATATATATATATATAGTTCTCCTTTCTTGTTTTTAGTACGATTTCCTTTTAATATTTCGTTTTGCTTATATTGTTTCTCTGTTTTTTCTCTCTACACACGTTAATGTTTTCTTTGTTTCTTCGGTGTTACAGGGAAACTAGCCTTTTTTTAGGAACTAGGGGACTTTGCCCGCTGCTCGCTAAAGCTCGTCAACCCCCAGGAGGATTGCGTTGCAATCCTCCCGGGTTTGCTATGCAAACCCTGCTTGCTTCGCTCTCTACAATGAAGACACTGTGTGTCCTAGCACAGTTACAGTAAATATATATATACTTTATATATATTATATATATATATGAATCATATTTATTTGCTTCTGATGTTTTAACTTAAATCAGCACACAATAAAATTTGTTAGTTTCGAAAAAGATATTTTTCTTCAAATAACACTTACAAAGAAAATTATGAAAGTTCCTAAAGAAACTAATAAATAAGAGTTGCAAAATTAAAACAACTCTAATTAATATAAAAATTAATTCTAAAAACAAATTAGATTTAATATTATTAATAAACAGATTGAGGTGTGATGTCTAAGCTGATTTCCTTTTGATGCTTTCACCATAATCAAGACAGAATAAAAAAAATTTCACTGAAAACGGCCGTTTTTTTATATAATGAAAGCATCAGAAAAGCAAATTCAATAATCAACTGAATCCAACTACGAAAATCATAAGTGTAAGAAGAATGATAAAATACATTTCAAATAATCAATGCATTTGATGTCTCAGAATTCTCTTAAACAATATATATATACATTTTTTTAAAAATTAATTAATTATTTAAAAAATTTGAAAGGGCGTCTGGCAGATGAACAGAAGGTAATTTTAGTTTTTTAAGATTTAAATTATAATACTTAAGAAACTCTTCAATTTCTGCAAGTGCAAATTGAGGTCCACTATCTTCAGAATACTACCGAACAAAATCTTCACTAATAGCATCTTTTTATCGAAACCGCAGTTGTGGAATATCATTGACTTCCCCGAAACCACAAATTGTAGCAAACAATAATCGTGGTGCTCGAGTTTGTATTGCTTCATTTAATGTGTCATGCCAATGTTGATCTCCCTCAAGTAATTCTTGCATTTGACATGCCTGCTGAAAAGTATTGCACATAATTCCATCAACAGTTTTTAAATCATCAAAACTTACAGCCCCCAATTTTCTTAAAAGCAATAACAATAAATAATACCTTTCAGAATCTTGGATGTTAACCACAGGCATTCTTCCAATAACGTGTTCACCTCCTCGTTGCCGCTTTTTCCATTTCATTGCACTTTTATTAAAAGTATAATAATGAGGAATATCTGTGTATAAATATTTATGAGAATCTTGATCATATTTGTTCAGCTCAAACCATGCAGTAAGTGTTGTTTGTCTTGTAGCAGACCTTTCAACAGATTCCTCTTCTTGCCCATCTTTATAAACAATAGCCTGTTGATCTGGCAAATGAACAGCTAATTGTACAACAGTGTGAGACTTTTCTGATAAATTGAATTCAGTCAAGCGCCACATAGCTTCTAGTGCACTAACATACCTCCCATCTATCAGGGAAAAAATCTCACCATGATCTAGGGTGTTTTCATTCTCAAATCTTATTGATGCTGCATTATGCCCTTTATACACATATTTATATAGATATTTTACACTTTTTATAGAAGATCATACTTCTACATTAAAGGAAGCATTGAATTTTTTGAAAGCCAAGGGTTAACTCATCGGTTATCCAAATCATGCCTACCGACTCTTACAGATTCTGTACACTTTCTTTGTTACATGAGATATCCATTTATTTTCTCTTCTTCTTTTTTTCTAAACTCTTTTAGATATTGCTTGGTACACACACCTTCTCTCATACACGGCGAGTTTGGATTTAAAGTTCCACATGGACCATGAATCATGCATCTAGTTATGATTTGAAAAATTGTTAGATCAGCAATGGTATCTAGTAGCTCTGCACTCACATACTTATCAATGTCATCTTTTGTACGAATTTTAGAATAAGTATCTAAAGTTAAAAGAATATGGGCGTGAGGTAAACCTCTTTTTTGAAATACAATCGCATAAATATGATATCACTTCACCAAACAGATTTCGTTTTATTATGTCATCTAAAAGTTCAGTCAACTTCATTTTCAAAACACGAACAACTATATCTGGTCTATCTTCAGGGCGTTGTTCTCCTTCCAGCACATTTAAAATATCTACCCATGTTGAGTTACAAGTAAATGTTACAAATAGATCAGGTCGACCAAATTTCCTCACCATTTATAATCGAAACTGCCCGACTGAAACTCATTTTGCAAAAATTTCGTTGTCTCCGATCAAATCAAACTAAAATCGCCGATCCGAAAGTAAACAATCGAAACTTCCAAGCTGTTGCCAAACGACGATTATGAAATTCAGCCCAATTTTGCGTCCACATAAGCGTTTTATTTATAAAGATTATTCTTTGGATTGAGTAGAAAACAGCAATGAATGGTTCTATACCCTCGTAAATGGATTTTCCTGTTGAAGACGTATCCTTTACGTTAGTGTTCTATTTCTTTTTTGATTGTTCTTTTTTCTAAAATAGTTTTGTATTTTTTTCTTTTGTTAATATATATATAGTTAAATATTTTAATTAATCAAAGCATGTGTTATATATTTAATATATACAAATAGTAATCTAAAAATTAAAATTAAAATCAAATAATCTTATTAATAATCATACAAATGAAATACAAAAGATAGTTTGATTAAAGACTATTACACTATGAAAAAAGAGAACTTAGAATTGGAATTCCAACAATCAAATGCCTAACAGCCTTGGGAACTTATATGTATAGCATTAAATCTAGATTTTGTGGTGCCAGCCCTCTGCGAAAGCCAATTGTTGGAAAAACGAAAAAATAGGGGAAATAAATCCCCAAAATCTTTCAAAATTAGAAACGAGAAAGTATATAACTTATAACATACCTATCCAATAGTTATAAATATTGTTAGGACTTGAGCATTTTCTTAAAGACAGTTCCGCATTTAAAGTGAAAATATTATTTCTAAATTAAGCTTTTAATACTATAATAAAACATTATAAAAATATTAACAATAAATTTTAAATTCAACCTTTTATAATAATATATATTTTTTTAGAAATGTACATAAGAAATAAATAAAAGAATATATGATGCAATCTTATTCTAGTGGCGCCGTTTACCTATGAAGTGATTTGTAAAAATCTTTGTTAATTCCATTATATATAATCACTTCAAAAATAAATCTAAAAGACTTTTAATTTAATGGTCTTAAATATTTTTTATTAACATAAGCATACATGAAATTTATAGCATACCCATATCTCATAGCATTTTCAAGAAATGTATTAATATGAGACTGCTGACTCAATCTGGCTTTGACTAAAATAGTGCTTCTATGAATATAATTTAATACGATATTTCTATATATTTGACGACTAATGTTGCTATTGCATAAAGGTAACTTGCTGATATTGAACCGACAAGTGTTTCTTTTATCATAAATTTTAGTGCTTAATTTATTATCACTATTTTTATTTCAAGATCTAGAAAATCTGCAGAAGAAAAACCTTCATTAGTTTTCAGTAATATCAAATATTCTGGACAAAAGTCAATTTGTGATGTGCAGTCTTCTACTGTGGAACATATTAATAAATCATCAATATACCTATATATGATATAAGAAATATTGCAAATATAAATTAGCTAGAGCATTACTAGCTGGTCCACCTTGTGGAAGTCCTTTAATTTCTTGGTATAATTTATTGTCAAAGTTAATATAATTTTCTTTTTATATATATAACCACCAGTGTGCATGAAACTATTATCGAACAAAGCAATTTACATTCCGAGAAATTTCTATGGTTTCTTAAAATGCCTACGAATTGTTTTGCCCAACCAGTATTTAAATGTAAAAAAAATTAAGTATTGAGGTAGCTTTAGGTACGGGAATAAATAAGCTTCCAGTCACACACACAAAATGAGATATCACCTTTACAAAGACAATATTCAAAATTTGCTAATTTGTAAAAGAAGTATTACCACTTTTAATATTGTATAATGTTCTATATAAAATTCAAAACTGCAAGAATTGCATACCCTCCCGCTTTCCCAATTTTTGTTTCTTTAGAAAAAGCTAAGACTTATGTCTGGGCTTGTAAATTAAAATGGATGTGATATGAAAACGTGAAGATACTCTAAGCTGACAGTAAGATTTTATTCTTAATAGTGTCCGATATAGCAGAAGAATACGAACAGCACTTGAAGTGAAAGAAATCCAAGTATTGTTTACCATTCTTCCCAGACTGATCATAGCCTACGGAAGCAGGCAAGTTTCAGAAACTGAATCCGTGCAGTATACAGCATCAATACTGGAAATAAAACTCTCTCGGGGCTATGAGTTCCATTAAACAACCCATTCTCTTTCTGCCATATCTTCATATTTGGCAAAAATACCATTGTTGAAACTATTCAAAATATGTATTATTCTTGTATTGTTGAAGTAATTAAGAAAGATGTCATAAAGAGGATTCACGCATGCGCGTGAAAAATGATAGCAGCGCCCTTATTTGTGAAAATTGGAATCAACTTCGAGTCCCGTCCCCATTTCCATCAAAAACCAATCTAAATGACGCCGTGTTGGATCTTTGGTATGGATAAATGGAAATTTAATTATTGTATATTCCGGATACCTCCTTTTGTTTTGATTTATTTTAATTGGGGAATTATAACAGGTATATTAGGAATGTACCGATCATCTTTGCAAAATACCTGTTATTCCAAATTCCTCGAGATGAGAACGATATGTTTAAAATGTTTTTCAAAATTTTTCAAATTTGGTTTAAATTAATTACAAATTTGTAATATTTAAAAAATTTCATCGGTTTTATATTAAATAATGAAATTTTGTTTTATTCATGTGCAATTGCAGTAGTATTTTAAAGTGCTTATCGTATGGAATAATCTGACAAAATATACATTTTTCCTTTTATTTTTGTTTTCCCGAATTATGAAAGATTTATATCCGTGTAATATACCTTCGTGAAAGTTAATTTTAAAGATATTCTTTTATATTTTGCTATTTCTGTCGAGAAACATAACTTATTGTTACTATTGGTACTTATTTTAAACAGTTATGATAATTTAAGGTGAGCATTTTTCAAAAATTTAAAATCAGGACACACTTATACGATCAAAATTGGGATGAAGTTCACCATATTTTCAAAATTAACAAATACAATCATTATTATAGTTACAGTTCCGTTTGTTTGGTGCATTCATTCAATCAATGAATCTAAATAAAGAGTAAATGAAGATGAGATACTAGTAAAATATATGTTATTCTATCGAAACAAGTTTAGAACCGTAACATCTCAATAAAAAAATTTTGAAAAAGCTTTTCTAATATATTTCGGAGAAATGAATTGATTTTAGTTAATAATCCTTTTTTTGGTTGTTTTGCTAAAATTCAGTACAAGTGAGGTCAAAATTATATTTTGTAATCAGCATAAACTTTTAAGTATCGGCATGTAATTTAGTTTTATCGAGTACGAACATGTAATTACATCTTATAATGACATACGATGCATCGTTTTGGGGTCTTTAGAACGAACTGCAGATCATACAAAACAAACTCCTACGTATCATAACAAATGCAGTTTGTGCCATTAGAAATTCATTAATTCATACTGATTTAAAATAGAACAACAGAAGAGCAATTTCCAAAATTATTCTGTCAATTCCAAAAATAATAAAGCCACTACAACAATCAATTAACGCAATCACAATACGTGAGCAGTTTCTTAACAAAAGTGAACATATCCGTATCAAAACTGAATATGTTCGTGGAGTAGATGTATTTAAATTTGCAAAAAATTAAAAATTTTAGTAGATTTACAACGGGTAAAAAATAAGTTTTTACCAGAAAATGAGGCCCTACGAAAGGAAAAAAATGACGCTCAATATCTTGAATTGCGTGAATAGTAAACTTCTTGAATGTGTTACTGAATCTATTTTATTTCATATCTCATATTCGAAATGCCGTAAGTACCTTGATAACTTCTTAATCTTACTTCGAGGTAGATTAAAAGTTAATTTAAGTATTTAACAACTCGGCGACAAGTTTAACTAATTCATCACTAAAATTCTGAATATAAAGCAAGTGTTCATAACATTCCGATTACAAAGTTACTATGGAAGATGTTATTTACAATACGCCCCGGTGGATCAGGTGTGAAGAGTAAAATACAGCTGCATGCAGGTAATGCCATAACTGAAAGCTCTGTAGAGAATGAAAATTGCAAAATATCGCATTAAGATTAAAATAAATTAGAGGAAAATTTTAAAATTTAGCATACGGAACGTAAAACATTTAGAGCTAACATTCAATACATAATAGATAACTTTGGCTAAAACACATTTACCACTCTCTCCGACAGGAAGATATTCCTCAATATAGTCGGCCAACAGCTATATAAACAATATGAACATGTATTCTCGTATAGAAATTTATTCTTTCGTACAGATTTAAATTAAAGCAACAGAAACCAATTTATGCAGACATGTGTTCTAAAAATTTTAAAGCCACTCCAACAATCAATTAATGCAATACCAATAAATGAGTAGTTTCTTAACAAAACTGAGCATATCCATTTTACAAATGGATATGTTCGTGGAGTAGATATATTTAATTTTACCAAAAATTAAAATTTTAGTATATTTAAAAGGGGTAAAGAATATATAGTTTTTGTGAGAGAATGAGGTCCCACAAAAGAAGAAAAATGACGTTGAACTTCTTGAATTGTGTGAACTATAAACTTCTTTAATGTTTTACTGAATCTATTTTAAGTTGCGTCTCATATTCGAAATCCCACAAGTACCTTGATAACATCTTAAATTTACTTCCTCAATTGGTTTCATCTACAGATTAACCAGGTTAGTCGCACACTCTACTTTAGTAAACTCTATTCATTTCGTCTCTCTGATCTTGTACCTTTTATTAAGAGGAAAGAAAAAAAACCATTCACTTAAAATCAACTTCGAAAATCAGACCGAAATTAATCATTCCTTTCCAATCTGAAGAGAATAGTAAACTTCGACCTTCACTGGAGTTGGGCGTTCAAGATTTCAATTGCGCCTATCAGATGCTAAATTGAAGTCTGACATGAAGTTGAGAACATTAACAAATGGAACTTTCAGCTCGCCAATCTTTAGGAAGAATAGATGATATTATTGCTCATCCTTCAACAACTACCGACGAATCGATTATGGATTTATTTTAATAATTAAAAATCTAATGTGAAAAAGTTACCTGCGAAAAAACTGAAAGATCCAAACAAACACAACTGTATCTTTTTTTAAAGAATAAGAAATTTTTAAATATAGTATTTTTTTATACATGATTCCTAAAATTCGCTTTATCAGAAATAACGAATTATTTCTTGCATAAATACGCATTTTATAATTCCAAATATGAAATGCCGTTTGAGTGGCCACCCCTCTGAGCAGCCAGTTTGCCTTCTGACGGAGGGTGACTGCTGCAGAGAGGTTTCACTGCAATAATAAGAATCTTATTTATGATTATCAAAAGTGTGGAATCATTATAAAATAATTATGTTTTTATCCAGGTCGAAGTTACAAAAATCACAACTAAATTATTTATAAGTCACTCAATGAGTGGATCCAAAAAGCAGCATCACATCTTAAAAACCAGGCAACAGGTTACAAAAAGAAGATAAATTGGTTGCATAGAAAACAAAAGGTCAAAGAGCTTTTGGTAGACAATCGAAACTTTGTCAAAATGTACAGGATATTTCCATTTTTTAATATTTCATAATATTAGAATAATGCGTTAATAATAAACGAAATGTCATTAAAGTATTTTTTTTAAATATTTACATTTGATTTTCGATAAAACGATATGAGCGTGTGAAGCTCACTTCTACTTTTCGATCCCAACAGTTCTAGACCTGTTACTGTGATTCGGTTCATTCCTAAGCACTTCTTTAAATTCCGACTCTCATTTTTGTTTTACATTAAATAAAAAATGCTTTTCATTATATAAAATATACTTTTATTAAAATAATGGTAATACTGATAAGAATCTATTTTTATATTTAAAAATTATTTTGAAGGAACAAAAGAAGTATCGAATATTTTTCATAAGAATTTAACCTCATATTTTCGGAGAACTCTTACATCTTACTGATATTATGCGATGATTAAACAAGTTTACTTAGAAACCCAATTTGTACTACTCACCAAGAACAAATTAATTTCGGTGAGAGAGTAATGATTTTTGAATGACAGTAGCATCTCCAATTTGTGAGATGAGAATTGAACATGGCTTTTATAAACTGATTTTTTTCAAAGTTTTCTACGTATTTTCCTTATATGTAAATTATATATTTATCTTAAATTATGAATATTTCTTTTATTATCTCACACTATACACTAAATAGTAAATAATTGTATTAAAGAGGGCTATGTAAATGTGCAAGTCTGTGTTCTTTCATAAGTTTCTTTACAACATTCTACTCCTATGAATAGAATTTTTTTATATATAAAGTATCATAATGACAGATAACAATGGGTTTATCTATGCAACCGTTTGAAAGTTATTAATCCTCCTAGCGTCAGGCCCGAGATATCTGCGTGAACTATTTTCCTCTCATAACGGCAGACCCGAGACTGTCTCGGGAAAGAAAAGTTCCATATAAGTGTCAGACCCGAGATTTTCCTTCTACAAGTTTTTCCCTTCCCCCCAGGTGACACGCGGCGACATAATGAGAGGGAGTGTCTGTGGTCAGAGGAGGGTTAGTTTGAATAGATCTAGTCTGTTAAGTCGCATTGCATTTAGCAGCACAAAATCAGGACCAGAAGTCTTCTGCGGAAAATCCGCAGATCATTATGAGTAATTTTTTTTTTTGATTTAGTGAATAAATTTGTATCCAAAATTAGTGTCAATTAACGGTCAGAAATTCAATGTCTATAAACCTTGAAAATGTACATATACGTATTTTTATTAGCCTCTAACTAAAGAAATGTTTTTAATTTAAAACACAAATAAAAGGAATATAAAAAAAAGTAAAAAGTTGACAATTTTCTCTTTTAAAGATTACTTTAATTTAAGGACATTCAAATTCAAATTGCTTGTGAAACTTAATTTTTGTATATAAATACTATACATTTATACAAGATTTACTTAACATATGAGTACGTTTATACCTTTTAATAAAAACTTTTTATTTGCTTTCAATTATTAGTGTATTTAAGAAGGCAATGGACAAAATCTATGTAATCAACTTAATGAACTGTTTCATTCTGTAAAGATTACCATTGATTGCATAAAATCGTATATTTTCTTAACGTAATAATTTCTTTTAATTGGGAATTTTAAGTTTATTGATCATTACATAAGATTGTTACTTGGGCTTTTTCCTGAATTGTGAAATGAAATTAGTTTCTTCCTTGGGTTTATGAACACGGACAAAAGGACAGTTAAAATTAATTGAATGACAACGCAGCAAGTCAATTTAACACATATAAAAATTATGAAAGAAGTGCATAACCTAAAGGAATCTATCATTTTAAGATTTCAAAAAAAAAAGAAATTTCTTCCCACAGTCTCCCCCCAAAATAGATTCCTAGATCCACCCTTGGTCACAAATACTAATTTAAGAAATATCTAAAAAAAACGTAATCATGCAGATAAATTCCGTAAATTTTTATCTCCAAATACGAATCGTGTGAGATTCCTTATTTAAAAAATTGTTTCTCTAAATGTGGAAAAAACAAAATTATAACGTAGTGGTATTAATTGTGATTATTTAAACACACACATTTTTAAGTACTACAAAACATTTGCACATTAAGTATTACAATAATTATTTTAATTAAGTTATTCTTAATTTCTAAGATATTTTTCCCACATAGCCCCCCATTTAACGAATTCTTAGATCCACCCTTGGTTATAAATAGTAAGTTATGGAAATTGAACAAGATATAAAATCGTAATCACATGCAAATAAAAACCATAGATCGTTATCTCGAAAGCCGAAATGTCCTGCGAGATTCCCTATTTAAAAAATTGTTTTTCTAAATGTTGAAGAAACAAAATTATAACATGGTATTACTAATTTTGATTATTGTTTTAAACACACGATTTCAAGTACTACTATACATTTGGAATGTGCTGAATGAACAATATATATTTCTTTCTGTTTCAAGAATTAAATTCGATCAATAATTTTATAATTCGACGTGAAAAAATATTTTTTTAAATATGTAGTAAGGAGAAAGCATTGAAACGGACACATTTAATTTGTAACACTAAGATTCATATAAAAAATTTTAAATTTTTGTCTTGTAAGCTTCTTGTAGAAATTTAAGAAAAAATCTATAATCTTTCACAGATTCCCATTCTAACATGTTGCACTTGAAACTGCAAGATATTCCCAACTACTTTATTGAGAATACTCAAAGAAGGGTCTTCTAAAAAGGATCCTGTCAGAAGGAATTGAGATTAGAAATCATCTGTCAATGCCTCCGATAACACGTCTCATAGCCCCCTACGGCACGTGAATGACCACAAAAGGGGTTGAAACTCTTTTGTCCAAAACCTGACAACTTGGAGAGAAACCTTCTCTTTCAACGTGACAATTTCGTTAAA
The DNA here is from genome assembly GCA_013235015.1 of Araneus ventricosus. Taxonomy (NCBI): domain Eukaryota; kingdom Metazoa; phylum Arthropoda; class Arachnida; order Araneae; family Araneidae; genus Araneus; species Araneus ventricosus. The sequence goes on along the minus strand of BGPR01004610.1, from coordinate 18,610 downwards.
CGTAGCAATCTGAAAGCCTAACGGCTGGAGGGTTAAAGTTTTGGATGGGTTGAACATTATAAAACATATAATTTAAGTTTTCTGTGATTCTGTACATTCTCAATTTCACATTAGAATCCCAATAAATATGCATTTTTCCTAGAATTTCTCTCTATAAATGATCATTTTAAAGAGTTTAACTAATAATATTCACAGTATATTTTCAAGCATATAATCTTGTAAGATATTAGATTTTCAACAAACAAAGAATGGTTTGTGTACATGAGTTCCAGTGCAAGAACTTCTGCTCAGTTTGAATTGCTGCCTAACCCACAGACCATAAACACATCAGAAACACCTAGCTTGGAAATAAGATTTATAAAACATACACAAGACGAAGATATATAAACAGCCTTAAAGAAAATAATATTTTTGTGAATAACATAGATATTTCCAAAATTTTAATGTCTCTTGAAGGAAATCCTTATGACTTTGCGGAAGGGCCTTATTTTGAGGATTCATTAGGGAAAAGTGTATTGTGTGTGTGTGTCACGGGTTCTTTTTCTATTTTATCCATTTTTCTGAACTGAGGTACTGTTATCGGGGACAAGAAATAACAACTTAATCTTCAGCCCCAACAACTTAATTTTATTTCGCGAAGATGGGACGCAGCACAAGCACATAAAGACAACACAAAACGAAAACATCTTCAACACCTTGTATGCCATATCCTTCATTTCCTTCTTCGAATTTCAGTTCTCACCCATTCGTTGGCGACTCCCTTCTCACCATTCTGGGGAAAAGCCAGAACATGTATTTAGCATTGTTGTGAGAAAATAGAAGAAATTAAAATTCATTTTAATTTAAGGTATTTCCAACAGAATCCTACGTTTTTTATAATTTTGCTTCGACATCCATATTTTTAAAAAAATTAATTAAAATACGAAATTAAGAAAATTATAATTAAATAAGATCACAAATATTTATTCTTAGAATAAGGATGTAACTGATACGAACTAGAAAATTTAATATACTGGTAGAATATGAAATATATGATTATGAAAGAATAATTGTATTTATTCTTGAAAATCAAGTATAATAATGAAGCTTAATTTTGTTCTGAAGATAAAATTTTCCATGATTGTTTAATAAATGGATGTAAGTTATAATAAAGCTTCCCGATATGATTTGGTAATTCGCACACGGCGCAGAAACGTCAGGTTGACCGCGTTCGATTCCCATCCAAGCCATTTGTGTGTAGTGAACACCCGACATCTGCTGTCGGGTAGCTCAAGAAAGGAAAGCTGCGTCAGCTTTGATGAATTTATTTAGAACTCAAAACTAGAAAAGAATAAATATAAAGACATTCTTTAAGAAAACGGCTTTTATCAGTGTCTGAAAGAAGAAAATATATTATAGAAAATCTGGGGGTTAAAAAAAATCAAAAACGCGTGGATATCATAAAAGAATAGAAAAGGATATAAAGCCACAATGAATATCATTAGGAACAAAAAATACATAAACATTCATTTTCATAGGTCAAGGGAGGAAATCGGCGTCACCTTTGGTGAATTTATTAAAGATTCAAAACTAGTAAAGAATAGATGTAAAGAACATTTTTTAAGAAAACGGTTTTTATAAGTGTATTAATAAGGAAAATTAATGATAAAAAATATGGGGATTAAAAAAATTGTAAACGTGTGGCGCGTTGAAAAGAATAGAAAAAGGATATAAAACCGCAATGAATATCATTCGGAACAAAAGATACTTAAACATTTTAACAATAATATTTTACAGTAATTTAAATCTCTTTTTAAATTTTTCGAATAATTATACTCTATATACACTGATATTTTGAGATTTCCTAATCATTAAATTGAATGTTTGTAGGTCTGTGGAGGATTGGAATGCAAAATCAAGCAAAATTTTTTAAAGTTTTGATGATAACTTCCAAAAATACTCTTCAACAAAAATAATACTTACACTCCGTCTTCAAACTCAAAACATAATCTTTTCAGAGATGTAACTTTTGTCGTCGTAAAACTTTTTCTTCGATTTATACGAATATTAAAATACATTTTAATGCATAGTTTGCAACAATACTTTCATTCAAATAGTATTTCTTCTACTCTCAGCTAATTTTCGTGTGCGCATTGGATTTGTATCTGATACTTTTACAGTAAATGTTACTTAAATCATTGTAACAAAGTATGCTGTCTGACAGTTTTCTTTTATATGTTTGCCTACAACATTCTGCACTTATTAACAGCAGTTTTTTTATGAATGAAGCATTATAAAAACATATGACAACGACCATGGGCTCTTTTTATGCAACCGTTTGAAAGTCATTAAAGTTTTGGATGAGTTGAACATTATATAAAAATTAAATTTAATTCCTCTGTGGTTTTGTAAATTCTCAGTCTTTCATAACAATCTCAACAAATGTGCATTTTTCGTAGAATGTCTCTTTATAAATGATAATTGAGAAGAGTTTTACTAATAAACTTTAGAGTATACTTTCAACCATATGATCTTGTAAGTTATTAGATTTTCAACAAACGAAGACTGGTTTGCGTGCATGAGTTCTAGTGCAGGATATTCTGCTCTGTCTCAATTGCTGATTAACCTGCAGAAGATATATACATTGGAAACAGCAGGCTTTTAAAGGAGATGAATAACAAAAAATACACCAGACAAAGAAAGATAAATAACCTTAGAGAAAATGCAATTATAGTGAATAACATGGATGTTAAAAAAATTTAATGCTAATGGACGGAACTCCGTATGACTTTGCGGAAGGGGTTTTGTAGGAGAAACTGTATTGCCGCGTGTTCGTTTTATATTTTACCCATTTACCCTAAACTGAGTTATTGTCACTGGAGAAATGAAATAAAAATTTCATCTTCAGTCCCCCTAAATTTAGTTTATTTATCGAAAATGGGACACAGCAGAAACACATAACAGTTAAAGAAAACAATAAATGAAAACATCTTCAAAACCTTGTTTTCCACCATATTCTTCACTACCTTCTTCGTACTCAGTTCTCACTCGGTCATTGTCGATGCTCTTCTCGCCAGTCTAGCGAAAGGGTTACCAGATCCCGACTTATATGAATTTAACATTGTTGTGAGCAAGTAGGAGAGATTAAAATTGCTTCCTACTTAGAGTATTTTCATCAGAAGCTTACGCTTTTATGATTTTGTTTCGCAATCTATAATTTTAATAAAAAAATAATTGAAATAAGAAATTATGAATATATAAGATAAAAATTAAATTATTTATTTTTAGAATGCAAATATTACTATTGCGAAATAGAATATTTAATAATCTGGCAGAATATGAAATATATGGATTAAGAACGAATTAGAACATTTATTTTACAGGAGAAATAAAAAAAAAGTGAAGATGGCGTCTACAATGTGCAATTAAATGTTGCTTGACATGGTCATTTATTTGTTTCCCTTTGGAAACAACACAAACACTTTTTTCATTTGACTAGTTGCATATTTACAGAAGAATTGTGTTTATTTATTTAATCATTTCTTGCCCTTTTCTAAAAAGTCAACCTCGTATGTGCGGGAAATGTTTAAAGAAAATGAATTTTATACGAAATTTAAAAATGATTCTAGAGAGTAACAGAAGTATGGATGCGTATTGATTGCCATTCACAAATATCAATTTTAAGCACCGTCCGAAAAGTAAGCATTCTATCTGCTGGTATGTTTTTCTCCCCGAGAAGCAACCTGCACTCGAAAACCTTAAGGTTGAGTCGGCTCTCCTGGGTATTGAATGAATGAAAAAATAACAATATAATTTGCGTATTTGCTAATTATAGTGCCGCCTGACGGATGATTTGTGTACTAAATTATTTCTATGCCAAGTAAAAAACCACTAATGTGCAAGAAATGCTTACCCTGCACCTCATTTAAAATTCTCTTATATATTATGGTTTCTTAAATGGATTTTTTTTTACCCATCCTGTATTTACATTTGTTAAAAAATTAACTATTTAGGTAGTTTTAAGAACAGAAATAAATAAGTTTCGAGTCACAGTGAGGAATGAAAAATTGAAAATATGTAGAAGAAAATATACCACTTTCAATATTGCAAACATTGGTATATATAATATGAAAAAGATGATTTGCATAATTTATTAATAGTTCCGGCGATGCATTCTTTAATAGAAAGCCTGGAATTTTATATCTGGGCTGGTACTTGAAACCACAGAGAAGAAAAATCACAGGTTTCAGTTTACGGCCACACGAGGCGGTTCTTCGCCGTTTTCTCGCGGCGGCCGTATCCAAATCACGGCCGGCCACACGTGCGGTTTTCCTGACGCGAGCTTAGTCATTTGTTTCTGCTTTCTAGAGTAACAGAGTGGCGAATTCAAACAGTTGTTTCTGTGAAACTTTTGATACATTAGAAATGTATAAATAAAAGATTCATTCCATTTATCTCGTACTTGAAAACGAAGCAAAAGTGTTTAAAATTTCATTAGAGTTTTAGTTGATTTTTTTTTCCTTTGAAGATAAATTACAGATTCTGAAATATTTTTTTAAGTAAGAAGGCAATCGAGAGAATTCCTGCTTTAAATTGAGCCATATTAATTCCTTTCACTACCAACGCAATTAAGTGAGTGGCCACCTCCAAATAAGAAAAGTTTTGAGAAAAGAGGGTTTTCTGTCACATCTAGTCGAAAGGAGATTTGAAAAATAAACTGCAATGCATTCGAAGCGTTTCGGTAATGTATTCTAATTACCAATTCATGATGGTGAGCTGTTAAGAGGGTCAAATGGACGTATAATCTTTGAGAAAACGTATTTTTGAAAAGTGGAGATGATTACTTTTGTAGCTACACAACATAAATTTTGAAGCATCATGAGTACCATTTTGTGGCGTACTTCGAATTTTGAACCGCGATAAGATGAAAAGGACTAAACAATCAATTTTTAAGAGAGTGGTTATTAAAATTAGGTTTCAATTGGGAAAAGGTTAATAAGTACAATTATTTTAAACAATTTATTTAAAAAGAAACAGAAAAATGTAAACATTTAACAAAAAGGTAATATAAAAGGACCAAAGAATGATCTGAATGATGTGAAAATAAAATAAATGAAATTGCCAATTTGTCTAGTTAGAGGCGGTCGCTATAGCAACTGCATATGCTAGGAAAGATCCATTTTAAATAGGAGGAATCCAAAAGAGAAGTAGGAGTTTTTTATTCCTGGCGCCATTTTGTGGCGAAACACATTTGAACGAACTTCTGCCTACTAGAAATGGATTCTTCCTATGATAACCTGTCTCTATAGCGACCGCCGTACACTAGAAAAATTGGCGGCGACAACTCTCGTGGCGGACAGACAGTACTTTATCCAAAGGCTTTCAAATTATTAAAGATGGCTCTAATTACCCTTGTTTCCATTAATATTGGCACCGTTATTTGGTACACCCGGACGCTAAGGTAAGAAAGAGGAAATGCATTTATAGTTATGCTTCAGCAGTTGCAAAAAATTTGAAGTATTTATAACACAAAAAAGATTATAGGAGATCATATAAGAAATCAACTTTTGACATCCACGTAAGTAAAAATATCTGACTCGACGGGATACCAACGTACATGTAAATAAACGTATCTTTTAAAAATGTATATGATACTTTAATGTAGAAAAATGCTCTGGTATAGGACAAAAAATATCTATAACTTCAATTTTAATTAAAATAGGAATATTGGTTTCACCAAATCATTTCTAAATTTCATAGATTCTCGAAAAATTACAGACTGGACTATAAGATTTTTAAAAACCATCGAAAGCTGAGTTTTTCCATAATTTCCAAAAAATTTTAAATGGTCATACAAAATTTATTATAACATTGCGAGGGGGAAATCGAAGAAAAAGAAATTAAATCATTTAAAATATCTGTAATATTCATTCCATAGAAATTGCACCAGTGAAATTGAAATATTCTTTTTTATCCCTTGTTTTACCAGCAGTGGAGGCTCGTTCATTAGGGCTGCAGACCTGTAGTACCCCCTGAAATTAATTTTTAAACTTGTATTTTTCGTTTTGAATCTTATTTGCTTACTATTCCACTCTCAGGGTGCAATGACTTACGAAAATACAAAAAAGTCATAAAAAATTGAAAAAAGGCATAAAATGAATCCAAACGAACTGCAAAATAATCTGCCCCCCCTGAAATCCGTTCACTGAGCAGAAAATAAGGAGTGAAAAGCAACTTTTTCTTCCTTTAGCTTAGACGGGCTGTGGGCTGAAAGTCAACACAGCTTTGGCTGGCACGCTGCCAACTGAACGAAAGAACGATTCTCTTTTTAATTTATTTTTCTTTTTTTCCTCACTCTTTCAAAGTTGCAATTCATTGGCTGTTCATGAGTTTTGGTTCGTTTTACGACGATGTATTTAAGCAAATAATACTATTCTAAAATTTTCAAATTTTTAGAGTATTTCAGCAAAAAAGTATGTAATATATTTTAGCTTAAAAATAAATTTTCTGTGTATGAGTTATTTGATATTTATTTTTGAAAAAGTGTTATCGAGGGAACTGGGCAAGGAGAGAAGTGTATACGTGGAGCTCCGATTATTATTTTTTCTTTCGTGAGAGGAATCGTCACATCAACATTCACTTCAATTTTTGTTAGTAAAACTAATAGAAAATGTCATATGCCGGTTATTTACTTTGTTTGAAAAGCAGAAAATTTCACATTTGGATTTGGAATTTAAAAATTTGGCCTTCTTACGAGATAAAGTAGCTTTTAAAATTGTATTCTCTTGATAAACATTTTTTTCAGCCTTTCTCGTTTCTGAGCTCACGAGCCGCCAATGATCACCAGATTATCTATGGGTTTTCCAGCAAGGATATATAAATCCGAGCAATAAAAAAAAGAGATTTGTTTCCACATTTAGCTACTAAGCCATGGTCTAAAAATCTTAAATAAAGAATGTTTGTATTAAAATAGTGGTAAAATTTTTATAATCATGTGTATGAATATGCAAATGTTTATTTTATCTAAGTTCTTTAATGTATAAATTATTTTTCGAAAATGATAACAGATGTGAATGGTTTTAAGGAAAATCTGTTCAAGCGATACTTACTAAATTATTTCGTAAGAAAATTGTCAGACTTTGAATCAGCCTCATACTGGCGTTAACTCTAAAATGTTACAGTCCGTCTAAGAGGTATCCGAACATTTCGAATTATTTTTCGTAATCTATAAAAGTTATATTCAAGAAAAATATATTGTTCAATTTAGAAGTATAACCTCTTTAAAAAATATTTGAACCGTATTTGTATGAGAGCCCATATTCTAATTAAAATTTTGAACACTTTATTAAAATTGAAGGAAAATTGCAAGGCAATGAAATTTCTATCAATGAAAAATTAATTTTTCTAAGAATTAAGATGGTGGAAAAGTCAGTTTTGTGCAACAATATTTTCAAAAGTTAACGTTGTAAATGTCAAAAATTCGCTTAATTTTTATTCAATTAAAAATCTATTTAATTTTTTTTAAAAAAAACCTCTCCGAAGTACACATTCCCACCCTCCAAAGTATATTTCTGCCAAATTTGGTAGCTCAAGTCGAAAATGATCTTCCCTATAGATAATTGCATTCTCTGCTTAACGATTTTTACACCACGCAGTTTAAAAAGAAGTTTAGTCTGAAACATCATCATGTCAACAGAAGTAGTTATGTGCTGTAGCTTTTTTATAAAAATCTCTTTTTTTGTTCCAGCTTTTTTTATTTTCTGCCTTATTTTTAAGCAGAATTTTATTTCCGATCAATATTATTTTCTTTTCGGTATACATGCTACGATTATTGAAAAAGGAAAGGCTCTCTCTGCATTTCTTTATGCAATATTCCATTTTTCAATAAATGAATTCTCATTCCTTTCTTGCATTGCACGTCTTTAATATTTTACTTTTTCTTTTTGGTTTCTAAGCCCATAATTAAAATTTTTTTCATTTAGCGTAGGTAGTAAACTAAACTATAAGTACTCTAAACTTCCAGTTGTGTATTTAAATTTTTTTAAATTATCAGCTAAGCATCCAAAATATAAAAAGCTAATTTTATTTAAAGTAAAAAAGAAGGAATAATTATTTCAATCAAAGGCAACAGATGCAAGATTTGTGAGAATCCATCTTCAAATTAAATTGTTAAAGCTCATTTAAGTCTGCATAAATTTATGTAATTTTTACTGTATATTTCTCACTCAATATTTTTTAATCATCTTTTCAGTGTGACAGACGTAGGAACTCCCAGGAAGGAATGAAATCTTATCTTAAAAACTCGTACGAAATGTTCAAATAAAACAAAAAATGAATTAATATAAGCAATTTTCTGAAAAAGTTGAAACAACTTTCGAAGACTTCCCTAAGTTGAAATCCACCTTGAAAAAGTGACATGAAACACTAGAAAAGAGCGAATAGAATTCGCAGCCAGCCTGTCGTGCAGGCCCAAAAGGGATTCTCAGGAGCTATTATAGTAATAGAAGACAAATTGATGGCGGCGTATAATGAAATTAAAAGAGAATTTTTAGGAGACAAGTCTTATTGAAAGGTACATTTTGCAATAATTTATTCATTTTGAAAATTGGGTTGCTTTTGAACAGACTATATAACCTTACAAGTACGCTCTGATATCTCAAAAATTTTCAGTGTAATTTTTTTAAAAAATACGATTTGTCAATCTTGTTTGAATAATTCTTCGTTTATAACTATGATAATATAAATCAGAATTCTGTAAAAAAATTCATAGTGTAATGCATCAAAAACAGCTGAAGGATGAATATTGCAAGCTTCTCTGTTAGATTCTGCCACTAACGGAAGGTTAAAAGAGGGAAAAAAGGCCGAGACATCAATTTTTCTGTAAAAAATGGTATTGTTAAACAGGAAAGTAAAAAATAAGAAGAATTATTTATTTTACTTCTTAATATATTATTTTATTCTATCAATTTGTCCTATATTTACTAGTTATAATTAGTCTTCCGTTTTAAAGATGTCATGCTGTATCAAATTATTTAGGTCATACAGAGACGATACGAAGACACTAACGGTGAAGATTACTTTGTCAAAAACTAGAATGAATACAAAAATGGATTTCGTTTCATAAAAAAGAATTATGTCTCTATAAGCGTTTAATAAATGTTATCCTTATAAATTAGAAAGTGACAAAATAAAATAACATATAGATAGATATCTGACGAATTTTGGTTAATATAATTAGCTTATATATAAAAACGAATGTTTAAAATTTTGTTGCCGAGAATATTTTCTTTTCTTTTTGGCAGACGTAGATATTTGGACAACATTAACCACTTGTTGATGGAATATAAATACGGTGGAGAAATAATTTCATAATGTTTCAGATTATATTTAAAATTATTGATCTATATGCGTCTAGTGGATAATTGAATCAAAGAAATTGAAGTATAGAACATTAGAAATTAATTTCCAAGTAAGTAACAAATTATATTAGTGAAAGATGGAAGAAAAATTTCTTAACGTTTCTAACATTTCAGAGAAGAGCAGAAAGAAGTTCCAGAGCGCAATGTACTAAAAAGCGGAATTTGCTTTTAGAGAGCGTTTTTTTTTTCTTTCTTATTTATTTCCTTTCGACATGCAAATACGACAGTTTTCTCATCCGAAGATGCGATCAAGATAATGCAAATAAGATATATTCTCTTCCCAGAGAGTCAACCTGCACTATAAAACTTTAAGGTTAAATCGGCTTCCTGGGTATTGAATGAATGAATGAATACAAATAACATAAAAACATGAAAATTGGAATTAGGATTGTTTATCCTTTGAGGTAGAGTCGTTCTCCATAGGGGCACGTTGGCCCAATCGCTATTTTTTAAAATTTTAGTATTTGACTCTGTCAGTCGGGGATTAGACTTTATTGTTCCTTCTTCATTCTTCCACATCAGCGACACTGAAGAAGCAGCCTCCATTAAAGAACTAGCAAGGTTTTTCTAATTTTCGCTAAACTGAGTAAATTTCCTCACTTATAAATACTATTTTTTAACGTTCCTCTCATTGGGCTCTCAGGAAGAAATTTGATTCACAGGGCAAAACGCCACAAAAAACGTTGTATGGGAGATCCTCTATATCTCGGTAACTACATATGATAAATCATAAGTAAGGTCTTATTTTAAAAAATTGTAAAACAAGAAGTTACAAAAAAAATTTGAAAATCGGAAAAGAATCACGCGAGTAAAGAAGTCCCATGCCTTTAACATCATTTGCTGTTGGAAAAAGACAGCCTCCTATCATATTTTTCTTTGTTTGTAGACTAGAATTTCCATTTTTACAAATAATATTCAGAAATTTAATACTTTATTGCTACTCTATGGCTTATTTGCTTAAAGAAATGCTTTCAAATTAATTCCCTACATTCACGAGAAGCTAAAATGGCGATATGGGATTAGTTGGTCCATTTCACAATTGGCACGTTTCTCCGGCTGGCCAACGCAGGATTTACGGGTTGTGCGTTGTAGAAATATCTCTGAATATGTGGGATAGGATTGCAACAGATTTAGTATGCAAGATACTTGTTATGAAAAACTATGTGGATTAAATTTTGATTATAATTACAAAATAGGAGGCGTCGCTATACAATACTTTTTGACGATGTTCATAAATTTATATCTCAGCTTCTGTTTTGATTAGAAATGCACCAAATTTATATATAATACATATAATGTGCGCAATAACACAACTGCTTTATTTAAATTAATAAAATATAATGACGTAGAATAATTTTTTGTGATAGTCGCTTCTCACTAGTAGTGGATCAACTTGCCCAGCAGTCGGGCAGGTTGGCCTAAACGACTTAATGTTAGTTTGAGGTTTGAAATTAATACTGATAGTTAATATATTCATATTTTAAAATGTGGTATACTTTCTGAAGGTACATTGATAGTGTCAGATTTAAAAAATTCAAAAATTTGTAATTCCCTTTAATTTAAAATCCTGAGATGCCATCTAAAAAAGCATCTAGCCCCGGTCTACACTACAGAATAGAGAATTAATATACTTGAAATTACGGAAAGTAATAGCAAATATTTCAAATTTAAAGAATGACCTAATAAACACATTTTTTCATATCATATGGATCTCTAATCCGGAAATAAATTGAATGTAATCAAATTCATAGATTTGCAAAATTCAGAACCTTATTTCTTTAAATCTTTATTGATATTCTTACGAGAAAAATATACAATAGCTTGTTTTCTATAGATATTTGGATATTTTTGACTTAGCCTACCTTTGTTGACGTTTAGGTATTGTTTTTGTGAGTGACTGCAAATACCTTTTAAATTCCTTGAACAATTTTTTAGTGTTCTTAAAGGTTCCGTGCTTACAACCGTTTTCAGAATTTAATTCTCAAAACGATTTTCAAAGCTAGAGAAAGTTCGATTATTTGCTGTTGGGTTGGTAAGAAATTGCTGCTTTTGGGGTGTTATATCCAACGATGTAGTCATACACTTTTGTATTAGGGAATCTTTCACACCCTTGATAAGAAAAATCACGAACTCTTGCCACAATTGATATAATCAGGATCTTCAACTTTATACTCAATTTCATATTTTCTGTTGTCATATATGGCCTTGCATTTGCATTTACTCAAGCTATGATTGTATCATTTACAAGAATAACATTAGACAAATCCAATTCTCTTTTGTAAACATTTTTAGGTACATGAATCTTTTAAATCATAGATTTCTATTCAATATTTGCGGTCAGACAAACTGCACTATCAAATGCATAGCTTGAAATGCCATTTAGATCAAACCTCGTTTAAAGGAATTTAACCGCTGAAGGACATACCCGAGTTACTTCGTTCTACGAACCATACGTTTAGCAGACAATTCAAAATTATTCTGTCCTAAGACGGTTAATTATTTCATTGAAGAATGGAGCCCACACATCTTCTGTATGCAAGAAACACACCTGCGATTTAACGATTTTGACGATTTAACAATTAGGTGTTGTAAACTGGGTAGAATTTCATGCCATAATTCACTAAACACAGATGATAATTATTGTATTTCTAATAAAAATAAACTTGAGTCTGAAATAGAAAATTTTAACCACATCGTTATTTCTGGAACAAATATCAATAGCATAACAAGAAAAATTATCGCAAATCTTAGAAATCTCTGCAAGCAACAACTGAAGCAATTGAGAAGCAAAATAGAACCAGTAAACTTTTACGTTTCGTTAGATACAGACCACACAAAGCAGGGTTCAATAAATAAATTCAGGATTGAAAAAATAGCTCTATTCAATAGCAATAAGAAAGAGAAAAAACCTTGGAAGAGCTAAATGCTAAAAACATTTTTCTTATTGTCAAGAATACTAGTTAAGAAATATATTAAAATTCGCAAGGTGTTAAGTTCCTCAAGTTTAGTTTCCTCTAATTCAGAAAAAGCAAGTGTTCTTCCCAACACATTCCACGGAATTTCTGAATAATAATGATCAGAGAATGATAAAAGTAAAAACTGACCATAAATATATAGATGTCAACAGTCAAGGTCTACGACACCCTTCTTCACTTCAGCTCAAAGTATTGCAATTGTCAGGAAACTAAACAACTCGAGCCGAGAAAGAATTCAAAATGTTAAAGTCATGAATCTTCCAATTAACTCACTTGTATCCTAGAACATTTCAATATGTGGATGCTTCTAACTTATTATGTGAATTCCTGGAAATCAGCTATTATAATCATGATTTCTATGTTAGAGCGGGACTTAAAACTGCCACAAAATTTATAAACTAGTATTTTGTTTAATTCAACTGCAAAAATATTTGAAAAATTAATTTACTCCTGATTATTCCCTCTGGACAATTTGGTTTCAGATAGAGACACTCAACAATTCATCCCTTGAAGAATGGCTAATCCGTTGGAATATATGAAGTCGAAAACAATAATATTCAGTCAGATCAATTTTAGATTTTAAAAAATAATACTACACTTCACCTGTTTAAAGATAACAATGCATGAGTGACTTAAATAACATATCTACCTTTCAACCCAAAATATCGTTATATACTTTAAGATAAGCTAGGACCATAGGTTTTGATAGTCAATCCATATCAAATGGAATATTAATTTGTTCTTACCAGCCCGGATATAAAATTCCAAGCTTTAATTAAAAATCCCTATGAGAAGCCTGCAGACCACTGCGAAAGCCAAATATTAAAAATTATATATAGAAACTTCTTGTAATAAAATAGTGGTATAATTTTTATAAATATTTCTATTCTATATCTATTCAAATGTTTGGTTTTATCTTTGCGCTTTGATGTATAAATTATTTTTCGAAGATGTTTACAGATGTGCATGATTCTAAGAAAAATCGTTTCAATTATTACATAAGAAAATTCCCAGTCTTTGAATCAGCCTCATAGTATTAATTCTAGAATTGCACAGTCCGCAAAAAGGTGTTCGAACATCCTATTTCTCGTAATCTATAAAAGTTAAATTCAATTCAAGAAAAAAGTGTTATCCAAATTTGAAATACGTCCTTTTTAACCCTATGCACTTCGAAAGATAATGAGATGCATAATTATACACCTGTGAGTGTAAGAATCGATTTAGCGCTTTAGGAAGCTGAAAAACAATGCTATTAAATTGTTTCAATTCCTAAAAATTAATCTATATGTTTCTGCAATTATAGGTTTTTATAGTAATAACTATCCAACAAGAGTGGGTAAAAGATGCATCATTCAGAATGTCGAGTCTGGCTCGATATAAGAGTTAAAAAATATAAGAACTGTATTTCCATAAGGGGTCATCTACAAATTTATAATTGCATCATTGTCAAATTTTCCAACAGCAACACCAATTTTTTTATCTTTTCTGCATAATATAAAATCTCCAGGTATAAAATTTGCGGCAAGTCGGTTCAAAAAACCCTTACTTATGAAAGTGGAGCGAAAAACTTCAGATTTATATTTCCGAGTCACTATAGCATTTATTCAAACATCTAATCTAATACTATATAAAGTCATACAGAATTTTCCTTATCAATTAAAAGACTAGTAAATTTTTCGATAAACGTAATCGACTTTCATTTTAGTGGTTCATGCATAACTTCGCTTGAAATTGAAGAGGCAGAGAATCTGTTACATGTATCGATTTTTTTTTGCGTTTGTTACTCAACTTTACATTTGCTTTTAAAAATATAATAATAAATTTGTCTTAATCTAAAGCAACGTTGGAAGACACGTTTTGTTTTCCGACACATTCCAGAGACTTTTTTCCTGCAGTAAATCCTTCATAAATTGGAGATGTCCCCAAAGGAAGCGAGAATCATGCTGTTCTGAAGACTTTTTGTTATTGCTACATATCATAAAAACAACTTGACAGAAACGGTTAAAATTTGGAACAGTGATGACAAAGGTCATACTCCTTCGATTGACATCAAAAATTTTTTGTGTTTCTATTTAAAAATATTTAAATTATAAATTTAAAACTAATAAAAATTTTAAAATATACTTTCAATTTTTAAAAAATGCTTAACTTTTGTCTTGCTTTTTAACTTTTTAATACAAAATTTTTTTAAAGATTCAATATATATTGAAAAATGAAACATATAAAAGTCGCAGTTCGAGTTCGCGGTAGAGTTGTATAATGGTTACAGGATAGATAAATCACAAGCTACACAAACCCTTGCTACATGCGATAAACTTGTGATTTTTCGAATCTGTAACCATTATACTACTTACTCTGTGTAAATATTGTATTCTAGAGATTGATAATTAAATTACATGTTAATACGAAATACTTGTTTTATGATTTTATCCCGACGTTATCACGAAAAATCTACGGCGCGGACCCGAACTGCCCCTTTCTCATTTTTTATTTAGAATAGCTTTTGAAGCCACCATCTGTTGAGAGTGTATATAATTACATTTCGCATCTGCGCAGTAAAACATTGTTTACTACAAATGCTCATATTTCCCGTGATATTCGAATTTTTGAATTCAAATTTTAATGCAATGCTTCTTTTATGTATTTTCAAGTATTCTGTAAGTTTCGTACAATTCGAAAGAAAACTGTGCATGTTATAATCAAAAATTATGCGGAGTTTGAAATTTTAATGCAGATTTCATTTTTATACTTTTATTTTTAATACAGATTTTTACTTATATTCTTAAAAATATTTTTATTGTATCACTTTGGGTGCTAGTAATACTCCTCAACCTCTTTATAATGACACAAGAATCAACTTCCTAGTTAAACGCGTTTCCTCGCTACACTTCTTTATAACCTTACATAGATCTAATTCATAACAATCACGCGCATGCTCCTACACTAGTACGATGACGTCACAGGCAAAAGAAATAGTATGCGACAAACTCTTGCAGATATGATCTATGCGTTGTGTGGTCAACCATTCTTTTTGCATTATTAGTCTCGTAGTAATTACCGATTCAAATCTGACGGTATTTTGTCACATAAGAAAGTTGGACCGACTATCACTGTAACGAGCGGAACGACGTTTCCACGTCAATATTGTAAAAACGACAAACGATAATTTAACATTAGGAACTCCAAATTTCATTTGTTCATAAAACTTTTGACTCAAAATTACCAAATATTATATGTATTCGAGCTAATTTAATCTTGAGAATCTAGATATGTATTCAGAACAGAATTTTGGCATTTGAAAAATTTATTTTGTGTAAATGTCAATTTTTACATATGAAGAAGATCCCTTGTATGAAAAAATATTTTACTCACTTATTGACGAAACATTCCTTCGGCGACAGTCATTTACAGATTTATTGGGCGATAAGTAAGGATGGGAATAAACTGCAGCGTTCGGATGCTTATTTGAAGGACTGTCAAGCCATTTTGCAAAGGGCTCTATAAACAAATTCTTAGTAACATTAACATCATGGTTTAGCTTGCATAGCATTATTCATAGAGTTCGTAGATGCTTCATATTCAAATCATGAATAGATTTCTCTACCTTGGCTGTGGTTTCAAAATATTTTTTTCGAGATTTTCAATATTTCTCAATTCTCCAGGAAATTCAGCGTCTGCAGAATCGAAATTAAAATAGATCTTTGCAAGTGTCTTTGTTTTGCTCATTAAATATTCTTTTCCTAAGGATGTATTCTCATCCAAAGAATTTGCGATGTTTATTAATGCCGATCTAGCAGAGCTAAGTTTCTTCTTAATATTTCTCCATGTCGTCTCCATCTAAAAATTCTACGTCGACAAACCCTCGACGTCGCCTGACATTTTGCGAAAAACCAAAGACAATTTTCAGAATAAAAGAAAATTTTACTTATCTGGTTAACTTCCAAGTTCAGGTCATCTTGCTGGCGCTCCAAATATTTGTTGCGTGTTGATTACTTTGCGATGCGGTTGATGAGGCTCTGCTGAAAGATCGGCAATGCTTTATTTATTGGAATACTTTGAACGTCCTTGATTGCCAGTAAAGTATCCAGGAAGGAAGTATTGCTTAATTTAAAAACAATATTTTATTAATATAATTTACTCTCAAAAGTTACACCATTGCAAAATCATCCATTTCTAGTAATACGGATACAACACGATTCGTCAGTAACTACTAATGGTCCCTGCATGATGCAGGATTCCAATTACAAAATTACGAGAGAAGTTCCTTACAATACGCCACGTTACATCGGATATTGAGAGCAAACTAATTAGAAAATAATAATAAAAAATGTACGCAAAACTTAGTAGCACCACCTGGTAGTGATGCTGTAAATAAAAGCATTGCAGAGAAGCAAAATCTCAGTATAATTTATTAATATTAAAATAAAATAGAAGAAAATAATAGAATATACTTAGCATACGGGACATAAACATTTTGAGCTGATATTCAATACATTAAAGATAAATGTTGGGCTCAAACACATTCACCGCGCCCTCCGAAGGAAGATATTCCATAATATCTTCGTCCAATAGTGTAGATCTACAAACAGATAATCACATCTAATTCTGAAGTACGATGCATCGATTTGAGGTCTTACAGCCAAAACGTATAGGATGAACTGCAGATAATAGAAAACAAACTCTCTTCGTATCTTAACAAATAAACTTTGGGTCATTAGGAATTCAATGTTTCATACAGATTTGAAATAGAACAGAAGCCCAATTTCCGAACTTATGGATACATTTATTCTAAAAGTTTTTATCCATTCCAACAATCATTTAATGCAATCACAATACGTAAGCAGTTTCTTATCGAAAGTGAATCTTTCCGTTTTACAAATGGAAACATTCATGGAGTAAATATGTCTAATTTTGAAAAAATTTAAAAAAAGATTTATAAAGGTGAAAAATAATTTTTGAGACAAAATGGGGGCTGCACCCTTGTGATACTAAGATAGTTTCTAAGATAAGAAAATGGTAATAAAAAAGGAACTGGTCAGGATATGTCCATTTTTGTCAAGAAGATCGAGAAATCTTTCCGAAGTAACCAACCGAAATACTTCCGAAAAGAATAATGTGGGACTACTAAGAAAATGGGAGGGAAAAAGATTTCTTGAAATATGTGATTCCAAAGAAGCTGTTAGGGGAAAACGAGGAGATGCCGCTAAAATTTCAAAATGCAAATAGGAAAGAGTGGGGTAACACAGGGTACCTCATTTTGGCGCTTTCTAAAGGACAGATTGAATCTGAATTACATTCCACTAAAATCCAGTCAATGAAGGTCAAAAATCTCTGATTAGAAAAACAAATGGTGTAGGTTTGAAAATTGGCACAGTTGTTGGGGGTAGTGTCCTAAACGACATACTAAAAGTCCCCGCCGGTTGCGGGTGCGCGAGGGATATAGGGTGTTTAAAGGGGGGAGTTTTCAGTTTTTCCTAAATATCTCGAAAACTATGGGTTCTAACGAAAAACAATCATTCACAGAATTAAACTACATGAAATTTTCTACAAAAAAATGACTACATTTTTTGTAGCAACAATAGTTTAGAAGATACACATTTCTAAATTTCCTTATTGTAATGGTAAAATCAATTAGAAGTGCTGAATTGACAACCCTCAGAAAAACCTCATGACTGTATAATAATTATACAAGGGTAGTATTGTCTTTGTCGGAGAGGGGGGGTGACAAACTATTTGATGAACAGTCTTGCTTCCTTCCTCCCCTCACATCCGTTCCCCTTCACAAGTTCCCTTCTACTCGTAGTCCAGTCAACGAATGGTAAATTTAAAATAAGATGTAGTTTTGAAATTTGGCACAGTTTTTGGGAACCTCTCCTAAACGATATCCTAAAAGTCCCCTCCGGTGGGGGCTACAGAGGGTTCAAAGGAGTGGTTTTTCCGTTTTTCTTAAATATTTCAAATGCTATGGGTTTTGGAGAAAAAACCTTAACTATAAAATGAAACTACACATGGAATTTCCTACAAAAATAAATACATAATTTTCATTGGATGAATATTTTAGAATATATAGCGGTATGAAAAGCTGCATAATAACAATAAGTGATTGAAAATATTAGTTTTATTTCTAAGAAGGAAAGTTTTTATTTCTTCTGTTACATTATATCTATAAAATATTATATCTATAACATAATATTATATATATACACCTACATAAAAATATGCATAATCCATTTTTAC